>JAOTQE010119894.1:0-12684 GCA_025631205.1 Nesometra sesokonis
ACTGTGTCTAATGAAACTCTACAATACAGCACTAGTATGTGGTTTCGAGACATGACCGAAGATCTAAAAGATACAATATATATATATATATATTGATAATCTAAATCATTGCTGAAAAACAATTTGGAATGACCTAATGTGTGTACAGTAGTTCATTCCACCTTTCAAACATCTTTGACTCTGTTAAAATAAAAATATAGAGATTTTTGATTCACAAATTCTCATTCTCATGAACACGTTTACGAAAACTAAAAACCGAAGCTCGCAGAATTTTCTGGAATGATTGGAAACAAACATTTCACTAGCACTACAATGGCGTGGTAATTTCATCAGCATTCTAAACCAGTTATCTTAACTTACTTGCAGACGCCTAATAATAGACTTATTATATTTCATCCATAAGGTAGAACAATACATATTTATAAAATAGGCTCTAAAAATTAAACATTTTACATTGTTAGAGCATCTTGAGAATTTTCTGCATAAAGTGTTACACCTGACACACAATGACCTATATTGGCGCTGAATATCACCCTCATTGTTGAGGTTGGAAGTAATTATACACCGGGTACTTCAAATTATCAACGAAGTTCAATGGTTTACCTACTAAATGAATTGCAGGCAAGGCCTTTCACTTATACATACATATATTTCTTTAATAAGCAAGTTGTTTTCAATATCATTTGTGTCAGTTGTCATTTTACAATGCATTTTTAGAAGCACCAAAGATAACTCGAAACAATACAAACGACGATTGGGAAGCTTCCAGCAGTCTGATCGGAAATACCCCATGAACTTGGTTACTTTCTCGGAAGTATTTTTCTCACATTGTTAAATTTATAGATTGTTTAATAATTTCCGATTTTGTTTCCAAGTTTATGCTGACATACTGTAATTGAATCTACTGCAACCTTATAAGAATGTCAAAGTTCATGATTGGTTATTATGTATGCCATATACAGGGGGGTAACCCTGGATTGTAAAGCGGGGTGAAAAAACTACAACTTCAATTCAAATTGTCAATAAAGCTGAATTAATACTGGACATTATTATATATATATTTTGAATCAAAAAGCGAAAAAAAAAACCCACGTCAAAATTGCTTTTAAACTTGTGAACCGCTGGCAGTGTAGAAGCCAAATTTTCGACGTATTTTCCTAGACCTCATGTTTAAAATTTACAATTGTTGTCATAGAGTTTAGTACAAAATTGCCTCCCGTTATAATAAAGATGAATATTCATAGTTTCTATCCATGTAATTTTGTTTCAGATTGGTTGAAAAAAATCCACGTCAAAATTTTGACTTTCCTAAGAATGGCATGATTGAAAAATTGAAAACGCGAGATATTCAAATAGAGCAAACTCGTTTATAAGCTTTGAAGTGATGATTCATTCTGTCACGCATCATAGAATAACAATAAGTGGATTAAGATAATTGTGCATAAGAACCGAATTAAATTGTACTGTTTGGTTGAAAATTCCGTGAAAAGAGATCCATATGAAAACACCGTATTTTAAGCTCTTTTCTTCTGAAGGGGTGCTCATTGCCTCTGAAGGAGGTTTTGGAAACCAGAATCTTTATAATATTTATATGCTAATTTAATAATTTTTACCTATAAAGTGGGAAGGGTGGTGTTCGAGCACCATAAACACCCCCTCTGCATACACCACTGGTATAAAATGATAAATAGGCTAAATTGTCTGCTGAATTGAATTAAAACTCTCCAAGGTTGGTGCAATCTTAGAGATTGACTTGCAGGGGCGGATGCAGACTTTTGGAAAAGGGGGAGGGGCCGAAGGGGGCCGGTAGAGATTCAATGTTTTAGGGGTCCGGGGCATGCTCCCCGGGACATTTTATGTTTTAAGATGTCCAGAAATGGCCTCAGGGGCCTCTTAAGGGATGAATTCTTGCTGAATATTTTCGTTTTATGAGCATTGTTAATAATATTGATATATTTTACTTTCCAAAAGGGGGCGGGGCGGCCCGGCACCCCTTATATCCGCCCCTGACTTGTGTTATAACTATTTGTATTCATTACGGTTAGTATGCAATTTTTACGTTGTCGACATAATTAGTGAGGCTTCGAAACTCTACGAAATACAATTACGAAAACGGATAAGTCACACTTCAATTTGTGAAAGTTGCTAAAATAATGTGTTAACCTACGAATTGTTGATGACCGTCATAAAATACTGACCAACTGGGACAGATATTCAAGGTGTTCAATTCAAACGTTACAAGAATTTATAACGTACAGTATTCGTTTTCGTTCTCGTATTTCGTGATGATGCAAAACCTCCCTATTATAATAATATTCTAATTTTTTTAACATTTAAGCAGGGCAATAGTGCTTTGGTTCATAATTTTGTCCATCTATGAAGTTCACTATCCCGCCTTGGCACCAGGCCAATTTTAAATTTCCCGAAATGAATCCAGTAGAATTTCCCCAAGTCTGTGTATTATATTTTAATGAAATGCGCCACCAGTCGATCGCTGGTGGGAGGCTTACACTTTATGAATCTGCCGGCAATTGTCAAACATGCATATTCAACATTTTTCGAGTGGATTAGCCAATCACATGCAAATGAAATCAGGCAAGCGGATAATTATATGCCCATGAAAACGTAGTGGGAGATCATGTGACATTGAAGTGTTTGCCAAGACGGTGATTTAAACAACAGAAGGTATGGCAATCGATCAGTTATGGATCGCAATGGGTTCCTTTTGATTGTCTTTTCACAAATTAAACCGAATCACGAACCAAGACTACGAATTCAGGTCAATGAGTGTTGGTACATCAAAGCATGTTCTGATTCACTGTGCGCTGTTGCTGCATCGAATTGTCGGTTCATCAACCTATTATATCGATTGTAAAAATGTAGACATGCAACTAAAACCAGTGATAATACTTCATTAGTTAAAATAAAATGCCAATCCAGCATAGTTTTTTTTATTAAAATATACATACATATAATAAATTTAATTTAGTCCTAAAATTGCAATATATTTTAAATTGCAATATATTTTTCTCGTTTTTGATTATAAATATAAATATTGTCATCCATACTGAAATATTAAATTGAAAGAAGTAAATGCAAATGGCAAATATTGTCTATGTCGGCGGTAAGTTTAGCATCCGACACCTCCTTCAGAATTCGCTGTTTTTCCTTCTTCTTCAAGTCAAGCTCCACATTCCATACAATTTCATAGATTGAAATTTCCGCCATCATATCGTCAACTTTTGCCATCGCTTCGTTTGATTCCTTCTTCAATTTTTCAACGAAGGCTTTCTGCTTTGCAAGTTTATCTTCACCATCGTACACTTTTTCGTTTATGGCAGCAAAACTTGCATCTAATGCTTCGAGATTCTTAAATTTCTCTTCATGTTTCCTCACAAGCGATGCTTGTTCTTGCTCCAATAATTCAATCTCCTTTTGTTCATTTTCTGTCAATTCTTTCGCCTCGGAAACCTTCAGTTCAAAGTTTTCCAACTCTTTCCCGTTTCGTCTGTTCTGTACTGTGACCTCTCTGGTTTCTTTGGCAGTGTGTATATTCCATTTGGATGCTGGTGACGTCAGCCAATGTGATCCAGCAAGAGACAAGGTGACAGAGGAACCGGAAATCTTGTTTCGTTGTCTGCAAGAACATAGTCAACAAAGTTTAGTAACACCAATGCCATCGTCAAGTTATCACCATCATTATCAACATTAGCATCTCTGTTCTCATGCTTATGTATACTTCACTAAATGGTTTACTTTTTGTTCCAGTTCGTCAGAAGTCATGAGAAATACGGACTAAGTAGACGTTTTTTATTGGTCCTTCAAAAATCATTAACCAACGCTCCAAATTTTGGAGCCAAAATGGCGGTATTACAACATTTTATTGGTCTTACGTGGCCGTTAAAAGCGACTTGCTTGACAAAGCACTAGGCCTAGGCTAAGGTGTATGTCAAGATAAGTCTTTAAAAAATACTTACATGTATCTACTGACACCGGTATACGTCAAACATCTACAAATAAGATCGTGGGCAATCAAAGTTAAAGTAAACATGATGAATAATTATACAAAAACTAGTTATGGGGCAGCAAGTTTTAAAGTTACTCGGTTAGTAGTCAAAAGGGTATAAACAGATCACATAAAAAACGCTATATTTTCTCATTGTTAGTATTGTCTTGTCATACGCGCATCGTTAAGAACGCGCGCACAGTTCACCATGGAGACAAACGCTTATTTTTAGTTGTAGGCCTTACTTAACGAGAATAAATAACAACTTCAAATTTAGCACATGGTAGAAAAGCATGGTTAATGTAGTTGTCTAGGCTTTTAAACGAAAAAAGTAGGCTAATATTTTCCTAAATTATTTTATTGCTTAAAACCATTATTCTCTAAATCGGTTGTCACTAAAATATTGGTTTGTAGCGAAAGCGCTACCATGGGAATACAGTAGTGCGCGCATTCTTAGCAACGCACAACACGATGGTAACTATGGTACGTGACCATGGCTATGTGTTTTCGCGACTACGAAACCAATAAAAAGTTAACATAATACTGTAATAAGTAGTTGTCACGATTTACCATGTTCTCCTTGACGTTAGTTGCACACGATCTTACATGCAGATGTTTAACATATTCGGGTGTTAGTCGATATATGTAGGTAGGCCTATTTCTTAAAGATTTAATTGAATTATTCTATTTTCTAAGTTTATCCTTTATCCTCCGCAACAGGGTGTTTCTTTGAAGCCACAAATGGTGTTAAAACTATTAAAATAAATTACTAAGTAGCTTTCAATATAAACCATAAACTAATCCTTTACCATTCTCAAACTTGCGTTTGGACTCTTTTGAGCATTATTTCAGTTCTTGGAACTCCTTCACTAACAATTCTATGTTTGAATAAATGCTGGTCTGAGCACCGGACAAAATCTGCAATCCTATGTTTAACCAGGGAAAAGTGAAATTAATCAAAGGTTTTTTGAAGGACCAATAAAAAATAATCTATTTTGTCGGTATTTCTCGACTTCTGACGAACTGGAACAAAAAAGTAAACAATAAGTGAAGTATACATAAGGATGAGAACAGAAATGCTAATGTTGATAATGATGGTGATAACTTGATGATGGCATTGATGTTAATAAACTTTGTCCACTATCTTCTTGCAGACAACGGAATAAGATTTCCGGCTCTTCTGTTACCTTATCTCTTGCTGGTTCACACTGGCTGACATTACCAGCATCCAAATGGAATGCACACACTGCCAAAGAAACCAGAGAACTCGTAGCTCAGAACAGATGCAACGCAAAAGATTTGGAACACTTTCACAAGGAAGTTTCCGAAGAGAGACAAGCAGCGGACAATGAACAAAAAGAGATTGAGTTGTTGGAACAAGAGCAAGCCGCTCTTGTAAAGAAACATGAGGAAAAACTCAAGATGTTTGAAGAATTAGAGAGTAGTGTTGCTGCAATTAAGAAAGTAAACGATGGCGAAAAAAGACTTGCAAAACAGAAAGATTTAGCTGAGATGCTGAAGAAAGAAGCAATGGATGTAAAGAAAGAAATTGACGATTTGATGGCTGAAATAGCAAGTTATGAAATAAAATCCAATGAAGAAGTGGATTCCATGATGAGTAAGAAAGAGAGCCTTCTCGACAATCTGACGAAAAAGAAACCCACCAAGATTACTTCTCTTTTAGATTTTTATACATAATTTTGATTAACTTTAATTTGAGTGCCGTTGTCAAAAAAGAACGTATGATCAGATTTGTTGATTACCTTCAGTTTTAATACTGTTGTCAAGATGATTCCCAAAACAAAATACAGTATTTTGTAATAATTAACAACGATGCATGTGGCATATTTTATAAATAAAAGAAACCGTATAATTTATATTTATTATTTTTGTTGTATATTTTAATGTCGGTTAATGAGGAATTATCTTAATTTCTTTGTGTTTATGTTGTCAATTCTTTCGATCCTTTTCTTAGTCTCTTCCGACTTCAAAGGTGCGTTAAATGTTTATAAGCTTTGCACAAACTTTAAGGCTAGTATTCTCAATAGTTAGTACAGTACTAACCCTAGAACAGCACAAGTTTGTCTAGGACTATCTAATCTAATATCCGCTCCTGACTAAAGATTTACCTGAGATGGACAGTTTTATGTTGCGAGAACTGATGGAAACATGTGAACCAGGTTATTATGAATGGCAACCAAGAACAGGAAGAAGAGGCGGATAGACTATCGATCGGCGCCTCCACACCTTTTCACAAAGTCCAACACCTAAACTCATACTCATTTTATTTCATTCTTTTAAAAATGTCATTGCCCGTTATGCACTTTATTTGCTGTTAAGATGGATACACTTAAAATGATATTTAAAATTTAGTTAACGGAGAGCGGGACTTTAAAAAAAAGAGAAATTTAAGACGGTTTCTGGTAATCCTTCATAGTAACCACTTTTATGCGAAGTTGTGAGTTTATGCGAAGACGTCATGCACATATTTCTTACCTATTTACCAAAATATTGTTACATTGTTTGACTGTAAGTGAATTTTTGCACTATATAAATAATTATATTTTCATCCAAAAAAGTTTGAACACCTTTCTTAGGTTTTGGAGATTACAAGTTTTAAATATATTATGTAAAAAGTAATTAATGAATCATTTATACTGGTTGTTATTTAATATATGATGTTCTTTTCAATTACCGTGTAAGTCATAACTTACCCTATGTACAGACAGTATGTCCTACCTTGCCCTTGTTTGGGGTATGATGGGACTATATTTTTATAGAATAAAAATAGCCATCTTTAAACGATCAATTTTTTTTCACTTTTTTTCTACAATATATGTATATACATTGTATACATCTAATGCCCAAATATTTGTCAAAGAATTATGGCTCTCTATTTGAAAAATAACCCAACTAGCCCCTCTCCCCTATGTAAAAAGTTGCTATTAAGATATTGTATAGCCTGGGGTAGGAAAGGAAGAGGACAGCGGTTAGTGAAATAGGTGTCCCAAAGCGGAATGGAACATTGAAACAAGAATATTCTAGCACTTTAAACCGCGAATGATGATTGGTCAACAAGACTTCGGTCAGCGCCATTGACTGCACGTGCACCTTCGTTTTTAACGCACGCTCCATAATTACTTTTCTGCGATTTGATCAGATTTTCCAGACGTTTCTTGGTATTTTTTCCAATTCCTTTTTGTCGCTATGCTACCGCAACAATACCGTTTCTTATCACTGGACCTTCTTTCCTAGAGGTGCGTAGCGCAAAATGCAAGCAAGCCAATAAATTAAACATACTTGTAACGTTTCATCTCTAGACAATTATTTGATCATACAAGAAAACAACATACAATATTTTATCTTTTCGGCAAACTTCATTTATTATCAATTTCTCTTTACGGTACCACAAAATCTACAGAATAAATGACGAACGCAAAAGCAGCTAATGTGTATTACCCCTTAAAATTAGCAATCTGTTTTTGTTTTCAACCTTAAATTTATTGACTGGTTTGGAATTTTGTCATTCAGGAATGCACTATTAAATACTGTAATTAGATTTTTTATCGCAATAATTACACTAATTGTTAATTAAATACATTTTAGCTTTCGACATGAGCTAATCTATATATTGTTACCCTAAAAATGACAGTGTATATCATAAATAAAATATCATAAATAAAGGTAAACAGAGCGATTAAAGAATAACGTTATTCACAGTGTAACATAGGTTGCAACGGATGCAATCCCTGAGTAATTTCTATTAAATCTGAGGTCTAAAGTTGTAAAAACTATGAAACAGTAGTTTCTGACATATTTTCTCACTGTTAAGATATCCCAATATTCTTCGCAAAAACACTGCTGGCTTTACATTTCCTTTGTCAACCAATATTTTGAAAAAAAAGGTAAAAAACATCGTGATCGTGAAAATTTGCCAAACCTGGAGAAAACTAAATTCCGGGAGAAAATTTGATAATTTGGGGAGCCCAGGAGATAATCTAAAATCCTGAAAACCTGCAAACCATCAGTGTCTGGCGAGCGTCATAGCCATTAGACCACAGAGGCTTCATGGTTGAACAGATTCAATAACCATCAGGTATACTATACTAGACAACCTTTTGAAAAAAAATAACTCTGTTGACATGGTAGATAATGGTAGTGACAATGTAGACAAAGGTAGTTAACAGGGTCAACCCTATAAAAACTACCATACCAAGGGATACTACCAAGGATATGGTCAGCAATGCTCTACAAGTATACATAGGAAAATACATCCATTATTTAGAATAAACCTTAAGGCATTAATAACATCAACAGAAAGAATAATTATATTACCGTGCTAGGTAGATCTCCCTAGTAATTTAACATGGTAGACCTACCTAGTCAGAGGGTGTTATTTTTTTCAAAGGAAAATCTGGAAAGATCATTCAATTTGCTGTTATCACTGTTAAATTACAGATAATTATCAAAGACAGCTAAATACAGTGGTCATAAAAAGACTGAAGTTATAAATCAGTGTATCATACCTCTCAATGGACATAAGTCCTATAACTTCTGTGATAACATGCCTCTGATGGGATTGAAACCTGTGACCTCTCGATATCAGCTGGAATTTACATCATCCATAGTCTTTTGTCAATCTCAATACACGATTTCACGGCTTCAACTATACATATGCGTTACCAAGGTTAAGTAATAAAACGATGCGTGGCTCTTATTGAAAGGAATCGTGTCGTTTTATCACTTGACCTTAATCTGCACATGCGCAGTTGAAACAGTGAAATGGCTTATTGCGACATTCACAGCTTATTCTTTTAATACAAACATAAATGTGGAGCTGTTTCTTATATTAAATACTGAACGTATTGCGTGAAAGAGCGTACATTTTTTTCCACACCACGATATGATTTAATAATTAATTAATTAATTATTAATTTTAATATAAACCATAGTTGAAGTATTAGCAAACTGATACTGTACAAGTTTTTGTCATCTTTCAGGGACAATACTTTTTAAATCTATAATAATCAAGCACATTTTGGGTAAACCAAAACATAAGTTTGAAAAAATATGTAGTTATCCTTTGTGCATGCAATAATACATCACGAAATTGACTAGAATTTTATTTTAAAATATTAACAAGATATATTTCCAGTTTCCAACGCAGTAAAAAAATAACATTGTCAACAATGAATTTACGTAAAACTGCAACACTATATATCTATATTATTTAATTTTAATATTGTTAGTGTTTCTTGTTAACATTTAGTATTTGAAATAAAACCAGGACATGACCTTTAATTTTCGTAACTTACATATGAAACAGAATATGATAATGGAAACAGATGTCATACTGCCATTTTTGTAAGTTGAAAAATTTGTTTAAAAATGCTGGTTAACTGTAACAGAAATTTAACAAGGTTTAACTCAAACATATTTATGATGTTTCTATTGTCATATTTTGTAAGAAATTGTGAAAGCTATTAAAATAAACTTATAGCCTGTAGCTAAAGTGAAGAAAGTTTGGTTTGCTTTTCTTTTTTTATGACGAAAGGTTTAAAAGTTTATGCTTAATCTCAATTCTGAAATGAAGAGATGGTTCTAAACTTACATTTACACTTATGATTTGGCCTTGGGCCGAACAAATGCTGGCTCAAAATTGTGTACAATTGAGCCCAAACCAGCGTGTTTACACTTGCGATCCAAAGAAGGCCAATCGGAAGCACAATTAATTAAATACAATAGCTCTGACTTTGTGATTAATTGTCGCAGACTTCTTTGTATTCTGCTTTTATTTTCATTATACTTGACGAGAGGATCACTTATTGATTCTCTCTTTTCACCCTAATATATAAATAATATACTTATTAATACCAATATAGAAAGTTTCATTTTCACAGCCAAATTAACAAATTAAGCATACTTACAGAACGTACTGTTGGTTGTAAAAAGAAAATTTCTATATTCATATTTCAAAAAAACAGATTAAATATTTTGAACAATATAAATTTATTTTGTATAAATTAATAGAAACCTGCAGATTGTTTAAATTTTAAGCGGGTTTAAAATATTGAATCTGAAATTACAATACCAAAGTGGTGTTTACACATTCCCTGCCACAGACGTGAGATCATGTCCCACTTGGGTACTTGTGCTTTGCCAAATTTTTCCATGCGAAAATGAACTTAGAATTCCTTTTTTCCTGTTGAGATTTACATTAAATATCGCCATCTATAGAACGGTTGGTGAATTGCAAACTCTGTGATAATCTATCTCATATGATGGCTAACAAACCAGTATAAATGATAATAATTGCTCATTATATTTTTTGGGGAAATATTAACATTTTTGTTTTCAATGTGAATAAATTGGTGCATGCAATAGAACAAAAAAAAGGGTGTATTAGTTTGCAAAATGTTAAAAAATTTAAGGTATACATACTTAATACCGAGGTTACTAATGTACATACGCAGTGTTATATTTTACAGTTAGAGATAATATCTCGTCGGATATTTTTAGGGTGGGGAAGGGATCTAAAGGGTCTATATTCTTAAAATTTGCTCAAGTTGGCCACTGAGGTGAAATCCAAGAGCAGATACTTTATACAACCTATCCCCAAACCATCGTATCTCTACGAAAACAAATTCTCATGTACAATAATGTAGAAATGTAGTATTTTTTGCGTACACCTGGATAAAAAAAAAAAAATAGACAACATGTTTAAAACTTGAGAAACCCAGCTCCTATACACCGATGAAAAAATTACTGAATTAGACGACAGGGAATGCGACATACACTAACATTGACTTGCGCTTTAAAAACATGTTTCACAGGCCCAGATTTATGCCCAGAATCGAGATTAAAAAATACATACAGTTTGTAAGGAATGGAAGGTTTTCATGTAACGGACAAATTTCCGTCGGAATTTGAATCTTACAACTGTTTGATTTTTTGTAAATTTTATTCAGTTTGTTCAAAATTCTGGGTTACTGTGAACAAGACAAATTCAAACAGACTAATAGAACATTTGTTATAGTAGAATATTTTATATACATGGCATGATCATCTGAGTGGTACGATTTGGTGGGCGACCCTGTCTTTGTTGTTAAAATTACTATACTGTACTACTGATTGTAAACACTAATTACAAGTTAACCCCTTATAGAGCTATTAATATGGGGCAACGCATGGCAAAACCACCAACCAAGTTTTTTTCACAGGAAGTTATTGAGAAATAAGCAAATAGACAACAGGAAATATAAACAAATACATATGACATTTTTGTCTATTTTGTTCCATAACTTTGGTTATAATGTCCAATTTTGATAACTGACCCCTCATATAAAGTATAATACGGTTTTCAAATTGACTCAACTTTTCAATTTTGTGAACACTTGATGGTTTTGCCATGGCATGACTCTTGTATGGAAAATAATTAACAGAGATTTGTGAGAAATTTTTGACAATTTTTGTTAATTTTCCCTTTTTTGACAAAATAATATTTAATGTACTAATATGATTTGTGTGTGCCACTCACATGTACGCAAATTATGCACGCATACAACTGATACGTGGTTAAATACCTGCGTTATTTGTACCAACGTGTGGACACGTTTATACATGTTGTATGATTTTTCTTACACAGACAGAGCGACAAAACTGTTATATTGTGAGATGTTCCTCTTCAAAATATCGATACATGGGCCAAGTAGTCTCTCAAATCGTTGCCTGTCCAACTTTACGCATTTCAGAGGCCCGCGGGCGACCACGGTGGCGGCACGTGGGCGGTCCAATATCAATGCAATCTCACCTAAAATAGAGTAAATAAGAATGAAAACATTCATTTGTGACTTATGTCTCAGTCGGTTTTTTTTTTCTTTCGTGTCACATTCAACAGCAAGTTTCCTTGCCACTTACAGGATAAGAACTACGCCATGCTTTCTAAACCAAGTCTCATTATGATGCTTGGGGAGTGGCGTTGTTAAGTCATGGGAACCAACCTAGCGTTCAGCCAGGTTTGAACCCAGGACCTCGGGATTGGAAGGCAAGCATGCTAACCACCAAGCTACAGCACCACTGCTACATTTGGAGGAATGTTATGGAGAGAAAGCTTACTGAGATACAAGTACTTTATGAAATAACCCAAAATGAAAAAAAAAAACAAAAAACATTTCGTTTTGCAGTCTTTTGTGGAAATCCAGCTTTGGAGCTTATCCCTGCTTTGAAAAAAAAAACTCAGTGTGCCTTTCAAAGTAAGATTACTTCCAAGAATTATAAACCTGATCTAAAACCAATCTTTCATTTTTTTCAATGGGTACAGTGCCACTGTCTAACCATTTGGTGGTAAAATAAAATGAAAACATACCGAAGTAGTCGGATGATCCTAGTTTACTAACTTCAATGAAGTCCTCTCCAACGGTGCGTCGTTGCAGCACGGATGCGTTACCCTATATACAAAAATAGAATTTAAACAATGAATGCCATGCTCACAGTTAACAGATGAAGCTCAATCCAGACTATCAAATTTATTTGACAAAAAACTTTGATGATACCATATATGAAATATAATGCATACTCCAAGCAATGAGATACACGCCATTGTAACAGGATTCAATATTTCGACATAAATTATGTCATCATCATTCCTGATGATGACATAATTTGTCGAAATATTGAAT
>JAOTQE010119905.1:0-12683 GCA_025631205.1 Nesometra sesokonis
ACAAACACTATTGAGTTGAAACGCAAAGTTCTAACGCATGCGCAGAAACAACCTGATTTTGGGCACGGCGGGTTAGAATTGGCACGGCGGGTTTACGTTATGGCCAAATGCGTCGGCGCCACAGGCCCAGGCTAGGACTAGACTATAGGCTCAGCTTTGACAAATCGATACTTGCAAGTAAGCTATTTTGAATAATAATTATAATATTGAATGCCTATTTTCGGGATACAAAAAATATTGTACTTGTTGTGGCAAAATATTGTATTTGACTAGTTCAATAGTTTGCCACAGCTCAAAAAATATTTTTTGGGTATTCCCCTTCAAAGACATTCAATATTTCATAAATACAATACAATACAATGCAATAAAATACAAAGCAATACAATACACTACAAATAATATAATAATATACCGGTAGCCATACAATTAAAGATCGACTAGTAGGCCTCTATAATTTCCCGGGTAAGTTTTAGACTGGTCTGTCAGTCTTTATGACGCAGACAACTAGACAAATCAATTGTGTAAATAGTACTTATTTTGTATTTGTAGACTTTGGTGTTGGTGAGCCAAATAATGCGGACTATTCAGAGGATTGCGTAGAATTCGACCACTCTAATTCAGATAAGTGGAACGACGAAAACTGTTACTCATATTTCGCTTATGTCTGTGAAAAACGTAAATATTTCTTTTAACTTGTTTATTAAAAATTCGTTGGGCTGTAGAAATGCCGCTTTGGCGGTTTTAACATGTGCGATAGATAAAGCCAGGTAAGAGCATTACTTATGGGCGGCGGAAGAGGGGATGGGGGACGCGTCCCCCAGTGATAACTCAGGGAGCGTCCCCCCTGAAATGGCAGTCCAACTACAAAATTAACATTCCACAACTCAAAAACTATGGTGAATATGAATATTGTGGGCTTGAAAACTACCTTCAGGGACCAGGAAAGCACAAAATTAGAGGTAACAACGTTTTTGTTTATTTGAAAAATTCAACTTCGCCCCCAAATTCAAAAACGTTCAGTCACACCTGCCATTACCAAAGATGCAACATCCTCCTCGCGTTTTGTTGATTAAAAGTTTTGATGAATCCAGCAGATCAGAGGATAACCAAGAGACAATACCGTCCTCACGGTTGATTGTTTAAAAGTTTTGTTGCTTTAACCTTGGTCAAGCACCAAGTTAAATCAACGAAAGAATTTTGGTTAATATACAAGTTTTGTTTAAAAATGGCCCATGTAGTACAACTTTTTTGGGAAACCAATGCGTGAGAAAGTCGGTCTCTATATTCGACAAGCAAAAAAAAAAAAAAAAAAAAATGAAGAAAAAAACCAAACAAAAAACAAAACAAAACAAAAACGAAATCTATAAAGAAAGTAAAAACAACAACAAAAAAGTTTTTTGCCATATTTCACGTCCTGTTTTCTATATGTCCAGTAGGCCCTTTGTTGTATTTGTTGTATTTTTCATGGTTTTTTAAATAACGAATTTAATCTTGGCATTTCGCATCCTTTTGACGGCTTCTTGGGCCAAATATTACTTAATGTTTAACAGTTCTTCTCATGCGTGAAACAATGCTACATATGCACGAGACCTTCAAATGTGGACCCAGCGCGTGAGAGTTGGCAGATCTGTATAGGCCAATCACGACCCTTTTTACTTCAAGCCATACTTCCATAAACCAGGGAAAATGTTGTTTTAAAATAAATACGTATTCCGTATTTAATGAACGTCTTTAAAAAGACAACTCTGCATCCTCCTAATCAATATAAAATCGTTTGTTTTTTCAGCATATCGCCGAGATACTACACCGCCCTCATACGGCTTAACATGCCCGAAGGATATTCATCTTCTGGGCTTACCAAACGCAGAGAAGTCTTTTCAAGTTAATTGGACGCCGCCAACGTGGACTGATGATTCATCGTGCGAAATCACCAATATAACTACTAGCCCGTATTACCCGGGATACGTATTGGAACTTCCAGAGGGCGTCTTAAGCGCTTATATCAACGTGACGTATACTGCGACAGATAAGGCGGGAAATTCAAACACGTGTTTCTTCCGCGTGTCTGTATCAAGTAAAGTTGTTTTAGTTTCTTAAAGTTACAATTTCAGTAAATATGCTGACAATCAACTTAACAACAAGAACCTCTGCATTGGTGGATTCTACCTTAAATTTAATATATTGTCTGAAACTTAAAACAAACCTAAACAGAAGTACATAATTTGTTTCCTTATAGTATTAAAGAATTATGTGGAATGAATACTAGGCTCATGTAATACAATGTTATTGTGAAAAAAAGAGAACCACACCTTGGCTGGCTTGATTTATATCTAACACATTTTCTACTTTTTTACGTTTCAGATGTTCAGCCCAGGAACCAGTGCAGAAATGGTGGCGCCATTTCCATATCTTCTGGGATAGTGTCGTGTGCATGCGCACCAGGATTTATAGGGTTGTACTGTGAAATAGAAAACGGTATGTAGGAATCAATCGTTCGATCGATCAAGCAATTATTTAATTGTAATATTTTAACTGCTTTTCTGAATATGTTTTTAACTGGATTTTATTGTTTAATTGTAATAGTTTGTTTATTTTTCTCACACATATGTATTGTTAATTGTTCAGTGTGTATTTTATGAACGCACCGCATGTCATGTGCCACTGATATAAAAGTGGAGCTTCAGATAAAGCTATTATTAATCAATCAATCAATCAATCAATCAGTCAATTGCCTTTTTTCGCTCTCCCTGAATCCAGAAGTCTCTGAAGATCATCTACTGTCTCTGCTAAAAGAACAGTATCGTCTGCATATTTAATATTTGGGATGTTGTTTCCACCTACTCCAAAACTTCTGTCTTTGTCTAGTTCTCTAAGAATCAATTCACTATAATAGTTGAAAAGATCTGGTGACATAACACATCCTTGCCTGACTCCTCTTTCAATTTTTGTGTATTCACTGCATTCTCCTTCTACCCGTACACATGCAGATTGATTCCAGTATAGGCGCTGCAGCAGTCGTAGATCTTTCATAAACAAGTCCAGTTTACCAAGGTCTTCAAAAAGCTTCTCATGTTTCACCTCATCAAAGGCTTTTGTGTAGTCAATAAAACACATAAACACATCTTTCTGCATCTCAACAGCTCTTTCAGGTATATGTCTCAGCACAAAGATATAATTTCTAGTGCAAGAATCTTTGGCAAATCCAAACTGTTCTTTACTAATTTCTGGTGTTATTCTCTTTCGCCTTTCTGCATTTCTGCTTAATCTCCGATCCAAATCTCTATATTCTCTACCTTCCATTGCCAATTTTCTCTTTTACTCATCATAAACAGAATATCCTCTGTTATCCATTTATTCCTGTTCTTCTTCTCTTTCTTTGGTATGGAGACTTTGGTTGCTTTTACCAGGATATTCTTCATGGTTTCCCAAGTACCTTCATTTCCTTCATCAACCAGTTCTTCAAAACTATTCTGCACTTGGGTGGAATATTCAAACGGATTTCTGGTTTAGTCAGCTGCTCAAAATCTAGCTTCTTTCCAACTTGTGCCTTCTTCAGTTTCTTTAGCTTACATTGGAGTGTGCAGACCACAGGGATCTGATTGCTTCCGCAGTCAGCTCCTGGGTATGTTTTTTTATTGTTTCACTGCTCTCTTAAATCTATTGTTTACAGCAATATAGTCGATCTGGTTCCTTGACCGATCACCAGGACTTCTCCATGTATAAATACGTATGGGGTGTTCTTTGAACCATGTGTCATGATGACCATGTCATTCCCTTCACACCACTGTATCCAACTCTCACCACGGTAATTCCTTTCACCAATCATATCTAAAGAATGATTTTTTTTAATTTTCTTATTTTAGAATCTCATGAATGCTTGAATAATGGGACGCTAGTTGATTTGAATGGTACAAATCCATACTGCCTATGTGCATTGGGATTTACTGGTCTATCCTGTGAAATCAACAGTGAGTAATTTGGTTAGTTCCGACAAGCAGTTTTAGATGCATCTGTTTAATTAATCGATCAAGTAATTACTATTTTTGCAATGATTTTTTTGTCACGGGTCAGAGGTTTTGTTATGGATGAGTGTTTTGTCACGGGTAATTTTTATCACGGGTGTTATTTTTACAGAGAGTGCTTTTGTCATGGATGAATGTTTTGTCATGGGTGAGTTGTTTTGTCACAGGTGAGTGGTTTTATTACAGTGAGTGGCTTTTTTACGGGCTTTGTCACAGGTGAGTGGTGTTTAGCACGGGTGAGTGGTTTTTTCACGGATGAGAGGAGGTGAACCTTATCACGGGTGAGTGGGTTTATAACATTCAGGAGCGAGGAATTTCAAAGACCAGAATTAACCGTACACGATATGTTTTTTTTTGCTAACTAAATTCATATTTTTAATTCACGTGTAATAAGATATTTTTAAAAAATGTTTTAGATTTCTCCATATCTTTTTTCAGTACATTTTGTTATAGTATAGAGTAATTTGTTTCATTGTAGTGTATCCTTCATGTATGTTTTTAACATCAGCTTCAAATGTACTTCCATTGTTTTATGGATAAATACAGTTTATCATTATTAGTAGTATCAGTATCATTACCGAACCTTTCGATAATTTTCACGGGTGAGTGGTCTTGCCACGGATGAGTGGTTCTGTCACGGGTGAGTGGTGTTGTCACGGATGAGTGGTTTTGTCACGGATGAGTGGTTTTATAGCATTCAAGAGGAGTCTCATTACCGGGCCTATTGATAACTTAGTACAGTATTTACTTACTTATACCATACATTGCCAGTGACACCACGACGATGCATAGAATCTTATGCCCCTTTATATACAAGCGCGTGTAGAGAGACAAACCTTCTTAGGTGCTGTTTTAAGCAGGTCCACTTTTTTTCTTATCTTGTTCTTTATTTCTTTATTTGTAGTCTGATCCATATGAAATTATTTCAAGGTATTTACAAAACCAAAAAACAACTTGGTTTAAGCAAATGGGCATGCACGACACAATCCTTTCCGTAAAAATTACCTACCTTGCAATACCACATTTATACACACTAAATAGCAGACATTTTAATAAAAGGGCCGTGCGTAGAAATTTCCTGACCAACATGAGATGGGCTTTACTCAATTCAAAATCGGCAATACTCAAAAGTATGAGCGATTATATATATTTTTTAATTTTGTTTCATCCACCCCAACAGAGCAAATGCCAATTGTTACAGGATTGACATGTTATATCATCATGCTGAACTAACACTGAGATTGTTGCCACGAGAATAATCGTGCAGCTTGGGCAAGATTGAACCCATAATCTCGGCTGGGGCGGATTTAGGGGGCGGGCGCAGTCGGTGCGCGCACACTATTATTGCCAAAACGTAGTTGAGCCCACCTTGTTTAGGAGCGGCGGGTCTAAATTCCACACTGAAGTAAATAATAGACATACATAACATAAACAGGGGACCAAACATGGAAATGGAAAATAATTGTTTTTTATTGTAAAAATGAGAACCACGCCCACCCGGACCTAGAGTGCGCCCCTTTTTCTTTGATCCTGGATTTGCCTCTGCTATGCCTCCACGTCAGCTACCAAGCTAAAGCGCCACAGCTAATACTGTAATAGTAAGTAAACTCCCTAAACAGATTGTTTAGTAGTCTTATGTAATTCACAATGTTTGAAATCATTATGTTTGCTTCAAATTGTTATACTTTTTTTCGTTTCTGTTTTTGTTCCGATGAGGATCTCTAGATTTTTTTACAGTTTGTTTGAGTAGTCCATGTAGAAATAACGGCACATGCTCAGTTGATCCCAGCAATGCAAGCGGTTACATATGTTCGTGTGCAGAAGGATTTTCGGGACGCTCGTGCGAAGATTTCGGTGAGTGTGTTTTCGATAATTTCAATACTTGGTTGGTTTGTTGCTCGGTCAGCCAACATAGAGGATAACATTGTATTTTTCTAGATACCTGTTTTTCATTTGTGACAAGTAATATTTTAACAGTCTTCTAAACTTGTGGTTATTTTGTAGAAATCGATTTTTAAAGATATGGCTACTCTTCTTGTGTCTCGGCTAGTGAATGCACTCAGTACACTCTTCCAAAAGATTATGCGATCTCTCTTGGTATACTGGAGTACTCTAGAGTCACCACTAGAGAGACCGCACTGGAGATAATTCTTTGAACTTATTCAAACTGAAATATTCCAAATCATAACAGGCAGGCTTTACCCACTGTCAATCTGATAAGTCATTAGTATAAGGTTATCGGTCAAATTATGTGAGCGTGAAGGTAATTTTCCACTAGGCGAATTAATAGCACGGTTTCATCTTTCAACCGAATTGTTTCAACTGTTTATGTATAACATATTTTTTTCCCTTTGTTAGATATGAAATTTTTCGCAGATTCGCAATTTATGATTGAGTCCAAATATCGATGTTTAAATGGCGGATCACTGAACAAGTCAGCTGATGGAACTTCTTATTGTGCATGTGTATCGGGTTTTACCGGTGAATCTTGCGAAATAAATGATAGTGAGTAAATTTGAATATAGCAATCAAAATAAAAAAAAATCAAACTTATTTTTTAATTGTTAATTTTATTTTTTTTACGAAGTTTTGTACTTAACTTCTGTAAATATTATATAATATCTACTTTGTTGTTGGTTGTTTGTTGTTGTTTGTTTGTTGTTTTATTATCTCTTATGCTTCAAAATACTGCAGGGCCACATCAAAATTGACCTGTGGTGAGGTAGGTACGTTGTCAGGACAAGATTATCTGCTTTATATTCACAGTACCCACATAGAGGTAGGTACGCTAGGTAGGTAGATGATGATCTTAGGCATTTGGTGAGGTATGTACGCTACCAAGACAAGATTATCTGCTTTACATTCACAGTACCCACATAGATGATGATCTTGGGCAGTTGGTGAGGTAGGTACGCTGCCAAGACACGATTATCTGTAGTACATTCACAACCCACATAGATGAAGATCTTTGGCATTTCGTGAGGAGGTAGGTACGCTTCCAAGACACGATTATCTGTAGTACATTCACAGTACCCGCATAGATGATTATCTTGGCCATTTGGTGAGGTAGGTACGCGGCCAAGACACGATTATCTGCTTTACATTCAAAATACCCGCATAGATAAGGATCTTGGGCGTGTGGTGAGGTAGGTACTCTGTCAGGACACGATTATCTACTTTACATTCACAACCCGCATAGATGATGATCTGGGGCATTTGGTGAGGTAGGTACACGGTCAAGACACGATTAGCTGCTTTACATTCACAATACACTGATAGATGATGATCTTGGGCCCTTACATGTCCACAGGGATTTTTACTTACATAACAATGAATGTTAACGTTCGACGATTCATAACTACTGTATATAACTCACACTTCTTTCTTCCTCCGTATCTATGTCAGAAAATACTTTCCATATCTATATATACATCACAATATTGCATTTTTATTTTTCTTTAGTTTGTTCAAGTAATCCATGTAAAGGCAACGGAACATGCGCCCTCTATCCAACACCAAATAAATACCGATGTTTTCAGGAGCATAAACGTGAGTTAGACTACACATCTTACGGGAGTTTCAAGTGACCTGAGTTTCCGACATAGTTATTTTTGAATCTGAAATGTTCCTTTTACTCATCCATACACCAGTCTACATTGACATTTGACTACTGTATAAAACAATAAGATACCACGTTTTAAGTGTTTGTAGACTGTGTATTTAGCTTCCATATACCTGCCAACTCTCACGCATTATGCGTGAGTCTCACGCATTGGAGCCCATTGTTGACGTCTCACGCTTAAATTAATTGATCTCACGCATTAGCAGAATCTTCACCCATAAACAGTCATTTCAATAGTTTTTCTCACGCATGACACAATATAGAGCCGAATACGGTAAAACCGCCCCAAAACAGCGAAAATCTGGACAGAAACGGCCCAAAAATGATCAGATTGCGTTGTTTTTTTTTAACTTGTCAGATTAAAATAGGAGAGGTTGTGGCCCAGGTAGTGGTGGCGGGTTTGTCTCACGCATTGGGCCCAAAAAAGTTGGCAGGTATACTCCCACGAGGCAGGAACAACGTTTGATCCATTAGATTTACCACAAATAGACAAAATCTCGCGCGCGTTTAACCACACATTATGTACGCTCATAATTGTAAATCATGGCACGCACGCTTATGATGTTTCTTCGCACATTTTTGTAAGCCCGCGAAAAAGTTTGTGCCTCTTTGTAGTCTTACTGACGGTATAATCGATTAAATAAAACATACTTTATGGGTAAACTGTATTTACACAATTTTTGATTGAGGTCGCTCATCACACAAGCGTGAGGGCGCTCATATTCTGAGCCATCAAGCATACGTGAAAATGTTTTACTAAAGGCTCGGCTTGTAGTTTAAATCACTACCGTAATACAAAACATTATTTTCCTATCCTAAAACACTACACGCTATTTGATTATTATCTAAAGGTATTGACCAATCGATACATTGTTCCCTGGTTTGGCCATCATTAACTCATACTAGAACCTTTATTTTCTTTCAGTCATAAATCATTATTTTTCAAATAGTGTTAAACATTATACGCTATTCGTTGATTATTTAAAGGTATTGATGACTCTGGTGATCGGATATATTTGATAATAATTATTGCTTGCCTGACCTTTATCATGTTGATCCTCGCCGTCGCTCTGTTTAAAGCTACAAGGTAAGAAATGATGATGATGATGATGATGATGATGACGATGATGATGATGACGATGATGATGATGATGACGATGATAGTGACGATGATAGTGACGATGACGATTGTGACGATGACGATGATGGTAATGATTATGATTGACGACGACCACGTCTATGACGACGACGTTTGCCGTTTTTGTATAGCTATATAATAACAGGGAACAGTTAAACTGTTCCCTGCTAATAATGAGTGTCTTTAAGGGAAATCGAATAATATCAGGTAGATTTCACCGAAACACGTAAATTTTGTAAACAAATCGAAATTGGCATGTGCTTGTCTTACGTAAAAACATAACTGAAACGTTCTGCCGAGCACGCTAAATTTGAAAATTACTGTAGTTGTTAACGTAACTCATCCCACTTATGCATAAATTATTACTTTATCCGTTAAAGTTAAAGTTATTTTGGCGAAAAGTACTAAGTGTATGAGCTCTGATAAGTACAGAGCGAAAAAAGACGAGTTTAATATTTTGTCACAGCAAGTATTCCCCAAACTAAGCTTTAAAATTGTAATTCACATTCTCAAAAATTAAGTTATCTTCCTCCTAAATTTGTTTAAACCATACCAAATAAAATGATCATATTTTTTAAACCAACGGGCGCAACCTATTGTGACGTAGGCAGTTAGTACTCTATACAAAATCAACTGTGTTAGCAGTGGGATAAGAAAGGTGATTAATCCGATTGTCACCAATTAACTACGCAATTACTCCTACTGTCAGTTTGGAAAACTTTACGAACCTTAACGGGCCGCGCCCTCCCTCTGGGGGTGGGGGAGGGTTATTGCCCTTCTGTCGGGATTCCTGGGCGGCTTTATGTCATATGGATCTTTTTTTACTGAATTACAGTACAATTTAATTGTTGTCATATGCACCGTTATCATAATCCGACTCCGTGTTGCGTGACAGAATAAGTCATCACTTAAAAGCTTATAAACAGGGTTTGCGCAATTTTTTTTGTCTTATCATTCTTAGGAAAATCATAATTTTGACGTGGATATTTTTAACCAGTCTGAACAAAACTTAAATGGATAGAAAATATGGATATTCATCTTTATTGTAGCAGGAAGCAATTCTGTGTACTTAGACTCTAAATGACAACAATCGTAAATTTTAAACACGAGCCTTCGGAAAATACGTCGAAAATTTGGCCTCTACACTGCCAGCTTTTCACAAGTTACTCGTTTTAAAAGCAATTATGACATGGATTTTTTTGCTTTTTGGTTTAAAATATATAATAATGTCCATTATTAATTGAGCTTCAGTGTAATGTGAGAAAATTTTGAATAGAAGTAATAGTTCATGAGGTATGGCGATGTAAAGACAAACATAACCAGTTTCTAAAGAAATGGCGATGCAAAACCAGTGGGAGCCTCGCTGCGAAAGAGCGTTTAAACGGTTTGGAAGCGTTAAGAGATCCTTATATCTGTATCTGTCAAATAAAGCCACCCGAAAAAAGAAAATAGAACATGTCCTATTCACTTCCGATGATTGTTCATTACCAATGTGGTGGTATAATTCTTGACATGTGCTTTCTTAAGATAAATTACGAATTGAGCAGGCAACCACCTAGATTAAGCAGAACTCAAAGGAATTCGGTGGATTTCACAATATGGTGCGCCTCCTATCGGTTGCTGCGGTCAAGCCGAAATCTGCAGTTTCTTATGGGTAAAAGTCGATATTAAAAGGCTGAGTTGAGGTGCGGCCCTCGCCTGCGAGCTACCTAGCCTGCAAACTGTGAGTAGGATTCGTCTTTACCATCTAAGGCTAAATAACAAATCTTGTACACACTGCATACAAACGCGTGTTGACTCCGAAGTTGGAAATCGGCTTGTCCGTAGTAGCCGATAGATGATGCACCGCTTTGTGAAACCACCGAATTATCATGGCAATAAAACATTATCCATAATTTAACACGGCATTATATTTGACGTTTTAGGAAATCAAATCATAAAGAGGAATTTCCTACTGGTGTTAATTTGGTTGCTATGGAAAAGCAGAAACCAGAGTCGTCACATATAGAAAATGACAACGAGTGTGAAACGCCAACAATGGTACTGTTGTAACGCAAATTGAAAGATGGTTCATACGGATATTTTGTCAATTAATGTCTGCTAAGGACGTTTAGTTAGATACTTTAATGTATTATTTTAACGAATAGATGGTGAACTTCTACAGAATACATAGCCACAAAGTGCATTTTCATGGAAGTGCCTACTAATAAAGGACATGTCGAAAATCCAGCCAATCAAATCGCGGTACATTTTAATGATGTTGCTACGGCAAAATTGCGTCCCCAATTTTTCAGAAAAGTTTCTGATTTATCAATAAATTGAAGTAAATTTAATCCATATATAAAGACAATTGACATCGTAAAATATATCGAACATACACAAAATAATTTTAATGACAAATGAATGTTAAAAGTACAATAATTATGAAACAATTATTACTATTTAACTCAAATTGTTTGTGACAAAGACTGACGATCATAAATAGTAGACGCCTACATGGGACTGCAATTTTACAATGTTAACTCACTATCTAGCTGTAAATAATAAGTCTATGGTTATATACCTCTGTTTTATGAATAATCGTTTTAAGTATCTGAAACTTAAAAATTGAAGGTTGCATATAATTAGTAAAGAAGTAAACAATGTAAATATTGTAATTTAAGAACAGTACTGCATATCTGTGAAAACAATTCAATCTAATTCTAGTAAGTGAATGAGAATGTTCATCAAAATAAACCAGTAAACGTGCTGTTTTTACAGTTTCAGCGAACAGTCAGTTAGGCTTCGTCAATTGTTTTGTTATAAGCTTGCCTTTTCTTCACCGCCAGCATTCCCGGAATTTCGTTTAGTGTAGCCTTGATGTCCAGTCGTTATCAATAGGTAGTCGTAATGAGAAAGCCGATGAATATTCTTTCCTTGTGAAATTTCTATATTGTGTTAATGGATTTTCCGTTGTAAGGAACCTTGTTGTTTGTTTAGAATGTCCTTATCTTAGACCTCTTTATATATTGTGAAATACAAACATCGATTCATTATGAATAACTTTAATCAAACCAAATGTAAAAATGGTCTAGCATGTCTCATACTTAAATAACCCATATACATATGGGTAATTTCACAGTAAATGAACACGCATAATATAGGATTTTTAAAACTGATAAAAACAAAAATATAGTGGGTACAATTCTTTGTTTTGTCATTCATAATAGTCCATTATATGAGTAAACATATTAGAAAAAGTTGTAGAAATAAATTTTTTATGCGCAATTTTACGTCATTTTTTGGTCATTTTCTACCTAAAAAATAGTGACATCTGCAATATTCAAATTTTAAACTTAATATATTTTACTAAAGATCTACACAACATTCTAGTTTTAACGCTGTCTATTTAGAGTTAATATTTACCAACAAAAGTCTGGGATGGTAATGTGTACCCGTGTTACACAGTAGCCAATTTATACATGGAATTGCTAGATGACAAGGCGATTTTGAAATACAAACATAGTTACCCTATGAATAACTCTAATCAAACCTAATGAAAAAAAGTGTTCAAACATGCCTCATGTATACTTAAATAACCCATATACACATTATTATGATATTTGATTATGATAAAACACCATAACGGAGAAGTTCTGAGGTATTCTTGTTCTCCATAAACAAACTGGTCTAGAAAAAACACATTAGAATTTCTCCATCTCCGGGTGGCACCTTCCTCAATTTAACCCTGTCTATTTAGAGTTAATATTACCAACAAAAGTCTGGAATGGCAATTCGGTACCCTTGCTACACAATAGTAGCCAATTTATACATTCATTCATTCTTTCTTTCTTTATTTAACATAACATAACATCTTTTTTATTTAACATAACATAAGATTTGAGATTAAATTAACATTTGT
>JAOTQE010119916.1:0-12682 GCA_025631205.1 Nesometra sesokonis
GGATCATCTCCCGGGCTCCCGGAATTATCAAATTTTCTCCCGGAATTTAGTTTTCTCCAGGAAATTCTCCAGGTTTTTAAAAAAAATTCATAATTAGACCATATTTTTGGCCTATATTTTCAAAATATTGGTCGAAATTAAGGAAATGTGAAGTTTAACAATGTTTTTATGAAGAGTAATAGAACACTAAATGAGACAAAATCTACTTTTTCATAAGTAATGTGTTTAAACAAGGGTATTTTACACACATTTTATGAAGTTTACACATTACGTAAGGGTGTACGGATGACCACATGAAAATCTCCAGGAATTCTGTTTTTACAACTTGGGACCTCTGCTATTGATTACCTGGCATTAGTATTGTGTGTCTTCTGGTAAACCATTCTTCTTCTTTTGGTTGAATTCCATCATGAGATTTGAAACCACAATATGTGTTCAAAAATATAGTTAAACATTTTTCTAAACAACTGCTTGTTTTTGGCACAAGATTTTATTTTGATCAAGTTGTAGGTTTATAATTAGGCCTATAGTATTACAGTCGACCTCATTTACATTCCCCTTGGGTTGGAAGTGTTTGTAAATGAGAAATTTCGTAAATGAGAAGGTTCATGAAAACTGGTCAAGTAAGGCCTCCAAAACACATTTTTGTGTTTATTCTGTCCTCTTGGTTGTTAAACAAAGTTGTTTAAATGAACTAGGAAGAATAATGAAAAACAAAAAAATATCAAAGATAAATTATCAAATAATTACATCAGTGGCCATTATTTTACTGATGTCATTGACAAAATAGTGTTTGTAAAATAGAAGGTTTGTAAATGAGAAGGTTGAGTGTGTACAAATACTCTGAAAGGTCCACAAATATTTCAAGAAATTATAATACATACTCCAAACAATGAGGTACACACCACCGTGACAGGATTTAATATTTCGACATAAATTATGTCATCAGGAGTGATTCTTGAGGATGACATAATTTATGATGAAATAATAACAGGCCTTGATTTTTCTTTTTGTTTTGGCTAATCTACTGGGCAAGTTGACTTTGCGTTTCACTAGCCCACAAGCAATTCAAATAGCCCATGTATGTGGCAACTTAATCTATAATGTGTAAAAGTGACTGCTTGACACTTGTATTCACTAGCCAACTGGGCTAGTAAAAATGAAAAT
This sequence comes from Nesometra sesokonis, assembly GCA_025631205.1. Taxonomy (NCBI): domain Eukaryota; kingdom Metazoa; phylum Echinodermata; class Crinoidea; order Comatulida; family Antedonidae; genus Nesometra; species Nesometra sesokonis. Next base: position 1,168 of record JAOTQE010119916.1, read on the forward strand.
TCACTAGCCCAGTGCAGCTTTCACTAGCCATTGTATGCTGGGCAAGTAAAAAATCGAGCCCTGAATAATATTGAATCCTGTCATGGAATATGTACAATTATTATTCTTTCTTACATAAAAATTCAACTTATACACCTACAGTTAAATGTCTATTACATTATCTCATTTCAGTCAGACAAGAATGTGTACCTACATTAAAATTTGTTTAAATTAATGTTGAACTTTCTAACATGCAATCCATCCATTAGCATCATTTATAACCCATTACACTCTGGAAGTCTTGGTATTTTTACTAGGCACTTAAACTGACCTGGTACTTTCTATCACCTTTTTCACCTTCCTGGTAGTAAATAATTGTATGTTAATGCTTTTTAGTCTGAAGTGAAAGAGGGCGTGTTTCTTGTGATAAAAAATAACTATGTTTTAAATAGTTATTAAAAAGCACATGTTTTTCCCACTAAAAATGTGTTCCAAAAATTAAAACATGGTCAAATGCATTCAAAATAACTGGGGTTTAACAGGTGAACATCATTATATTGGTTGATGATATCTTTTAAATCTCTCTTTTTGAAGATGGCTTAGTCAACTCTTTAAAAAATGACCAGCAAAACAATTTCACAGTAAACTGATCATTTTCTTAAAATCCTAAAATCCTAAATCCATGTAAATATAGGATGAATTTGACCCAAACTGAATTGTCCATAGAAAAGATCAAAGTTAATTATACAAAACTACCAGCAATATTGTCAGACGTACAATATCTTCACAGATTTCTGTCATTTTTTTATATTAATGACTCAATGTCCATTTTTCTAGGACATTATATTGTATGTAAAGGTTATGAATTTCATAAACCTTCATTTGCAAAGCTAAAAGGAAAAATCAGTAATTTATAATATTTTATTAATCTGTTTTTTAAGTTAACCTTGTTAACATGAAACATTAATATTGGTCTGCAATATGTTAGGAAATATTAATGTCACATTATACTTCCTTTATCTATATATTAATGACTCACACCATAAATAATTTAAACAAAATCATTTTACATTATGTGTATCTTGATCTGTACTATCTGGAGGGTTGATAAAGCAACAAAACAAAGATATCAGACCTTGTAAATCTCAAACTTGATTTAAAATAGATAAACATTACTACTAGTGATTGCTATACCAATGGCAGAGGTTCCAACCCTCTCGATTTGTTCGGGAGTCTCCCAAAATTTTAACAGTCTCCTGATTTTTTGGAGCAATCTCCCAATTTTCTGTTAAAATTTTAAACATGTTCTAGCACCATAATTTGGCTTTGAATAATATTTAATCAATAAATACAGTACTTTTAAAATCACTAATTATGTACATCTTTCTAAAATTATCGTAATTGGTGCCAGTTAACCCATTGCTGGCCTGTTTTTCTGCCCTTCCGCTCATAAATGCAGTAGAAGGCACAGTATTTTAAGATAGAGGGCGCACTTTCAAAAATCTCCCACATTTTAGATCTCAGAGTTTAGAACATCTGCAATGGCCCAAGTTGGGTGGAAAGTGGGGGAGATGATTGGTATGAAGCTCTTCACCTAAAATTCCACCATTTTAGTGTCATTTAGGCCATTTGAATTGCTTTACGATCAACTACAGGCTAGTGCAAACAGACGTATTTAAAAACAATGTTTTTGCTTAGCTGGGCACCATGGCTTGCCGATTTTTGTATAGCTGTGTATGTGACTTTTCATCCATCTACTGTACGGCATGAAACCAAGAACAGAAAACAGGTTTTTTATGGAAAAAATAGGTAGTTTGGCAGTTAGCTCTTGGATTTAGCACCTAGGGTTTATCTACTGTCCCAAAAAGTTCTTGCTAGTAAAACGTGAGAGTGTAATCGGGACCTAAAAAGCCCGAGTATCATTGAATGAAGGAGAGTTGGTGTGTCTGCAGTTTAGGGTGCAATCACTATGACTGTATTGTTATAATTAGATCATGAAGGGCATAGGATATTTTCTATATGATTTTGTAACCATAGTTTAGAGTTGTCCTTGTGTTTTCCATTTCTCTGTTTAAAAACTTTAAACTCAGTTTAAGGCCTAGCTTAGTTATAAAAGTGATTCATAAATTGTAAGCCACTTTAAAATGCATCTAGGACCTCTTTACTAGATTAAGACACCCATGGGACCTGTGAGTGCTCCTTAAGTTTCTGACAAAATTGACACAAATCATTTTATGAACCAGGATCTTAAACTAGTCAGTTTATTTCCACAGGGTGTCATTAAAATTGCTTTCAATGAATCTGATGGTAGTTTGAGAGCACTATTTATTCAACTAGTATGCTGTAACCAAATCATAGTGGAAAATAATATTTATAGACCTTTTTATGAGAAAGTTTATAAATCATTATTAATAAATTACATATTAACATTTAGTTAATTATTTTAAGCATGCTAGTTTGACTATACAACGCTGGTTTAGATATTACTGTGGGTTATTTTGTGAGATAGGAAATCATTAGGTTCAAAACCTATGGTAATATAGATTGCTATCGGTTTTTTAATTCACCAAATAATTTTTTTATTAGCCCTACACATTCAGGGATGTGGTCCAGCAGGGCTGTATTTCTGATACTCGATGTTAAGTCAAACTTAGTTGTGAGATTTTAAAAGGAAACTGACAACAGTAAGCGAAGGGCCTACGGCCCAGAAAATATTTTTCTATGCTCTGTGGTGCACTCTTATAGAGGTAGGATCTACATGTATACAGTGTCCAAATAACAGTTTAAAATGTAAAATATACACATAGTATTCCAAAACAAAAGATAAACCTACTGGTATATTCTATTTTGTAAATACCAACCGGGGCGGATGCAGACTTTTGGAAAAGGTGGTGGGGGAGGGGGTATTAAAGGGGGACTGGTAGAGAGTAATAGTTTTAAGTTTGAGGGGCTCGGGGCATGCTCTCCGTGAACTTTTTGTCCTTAGCAGAGATGTAATTATGCAGGGCGGAGGTGGGCGGGGCCACCCACCCTCACCATTTCCACCTACCCTAAAGCTTAATTTATGTCTCTCCACCCACCCTAATTTTAACTATTCACCCATCCTAAGTTTCTGAAAAACCTTAAAACACTGTTTTGAATTGTATTACCACCCACCCTTAAAACTTTGCCACCCACCCTTGGATTTTTCTAGCTATATCCCTGCTTAGATGTCTGGATATGGCGTCAGGGGTGTGTTAATCGATCAATTCTTGTCTTAAAATTAATGAATATTGTCGTTTTATAGACAATATTACTGATATTGATATAGGTCCTATTTTACTTTCTGAAATGGAGGAGGGAAGCCTTAAATCTGACCGTGACCAAATAGGCTTAATGGTATAGTGTGTTTTTAATCATGCAGAAATGTTATACTTTGAGTGAGAGCATTAAATGTGCAAGTCTCATCCTGAGACTTGGTGTGATCAGGTATGAAGTCCTCTTCAGGTCATTTTTTGGAGAATATGCTCTTTAAGCCAGTGGCGGATCCGGGATCCACCGAAAGGGAGGCCCACTTCCAGATCCGGGTGGGCGTGTCTGCCCATTTTATTCTGACGAGCAAAAAAAAGTAATTTCCCCATTTTGGCACCCTGGTACTCTATTTTAGGCATATTTTGGGTTTTTATGGTTGACTTTTGACCCGGCGCACTTACTATAAGGGGGGGGGGGCGACGCAACTGGTGCACTTTTAGCGTCCCAAATTCAAAAGTGGGGCCTGGGCCCATTTGCCCCCCCTTGGATCCGCGCCTGCTTTAAGCTACGTAGAATGCCCTCATTATTGTATTTCTAAACCTCAACCCCATCACCCAGTGTCAAATATAATTTAGTGATTCAGATTTTTGTAAAAATGTTTAAATTTAACTATAGCACTTTTCTGGGCACCATACTCACTTTTTCTTACTGCAATTTTTTCCGATATTTTGCACCTATTATTTTGTGTGGATGAAGGACAATGACCAGCAGATTTTAAGCTTTAGTAATTAGAGGAAATTATTAATTTTGTTATCTTGATGGTCAAGACTTAGGGTATGTTCAGATTCACGGCTAGAGTGTAGTGTAAGCCAGGCATAAGCTAATCTTTTACCAGGGTATTCAGATACAATGCATAACATACAGTACAGTAGGTTGTAAGAATGTTTTAAAAAAAATGTTGTCAGTGGTCTTTCTTATAATCAGCCATCTGTAGTTGATTGGCCAATGCAGTCCAATACAAATTTGATTGGTTAAAACTAATGAAACTATATCAAATTCATTCAATTGTACGAGGCGTAACGCCAGTAGCAAAAAGCAGAAGTAACACTCCGGGCATGCTAATCGCCAGTTAAATTCAGACATGAATAATGGTACTCAAGAATTGGGCTGAAATGAACAAAATTTGAATTGAATCATTGAAAATGGACATGAAATTGATTTTTTTGCTTGTCACCTTGAAGACATAAAGGCATGGTCCCTGGATGGAATACTTCATGCCCTTGAAAATTGGATTTTACTCCCTACCGCTTTTGGGCTCCCATGTGTTGGCAAGTATGACAGATAAAAGAGACGTCAATAAATATATTAGATCCATCATCATTTGTCATTGCAACACAGGCTACTATAATACAGTTCTTTCTACATTTATTCCTGTTTTATTTGTTTCATAGTATGTTATATATTCCTGTGTGTAGTATTATGCTTTAATATATTTGAGCATGATAAATAGATGCTTAGTAGTATAGTTGATAGATCTCCCATCAGATATGCTGTTCATATAGTTTTCATCTATTATCCTATTTTCACATTAGCATTGCTGAATAGATTGTCTGAACAAATTACCATCATAATGTATCATCAGGTACAGTATTCATTATTAAACACATTTGTTCATAGACAATGTATTGGAAAGTAGTGTAGTGCACAAAATAGTACTTGATTGTTTTGATGAATGAAAGATCTCTTTTTCATTATGAAGCAGTTGTGGAATCAGTTGGCGCAGCGGTAGCGTTTCGGGCTTCCAATCACGAGGTCGGTGGTTCGAGGCTCACTCTGGTCGACTGTTTGTGTTCCTAGGCAAGACACTTTATCCACGTTGTCTCTCTCCACCCAGGAGTATAAGTGGGTACCTGGGAGGTACAAATGACATATGCGCTGATTACAGCTGCAACATGGAATGGATTGTATTCCATAGGTGTTTGTTCCAATGACTGGGGGTAATAATTGTGAAGCGCTTAGAGGCCTTGGCATTAAGCGCTATATAAATGTATAAATAAAGATAAAAAAAAACCTATGGTTTGGAGACACTTGCCAGGTACTGTAGACTTAACTTGTTGGTTACATGCATAATCATGATTTATATATATTTTTTCATTCCTGATTATGACACCACCATCCCCACTAAGATCGTCGGGTCGAAAAGTTTTGGTGATTGGTATTCGTAGGGTTGTTCCATTATGGCGCCGGGGGATTCCAGGATGTGCCATTATTTTGTTTATTTTTTTTCAAGGGGTGTTCTTCCGTGTTCGGAGAGAACAGGCATATATGTCGGTCTTAAGTAGGTAAGTATCTCACTCATAAACTACCAACACCACTTCTGGTATGTGTATTTCGTTCCTGATTATGACATACTTAAATGTTGATTGAAATCTGACATGATGGTATGTGCATCTCATTGCTTAGAGTAGACCCTATGTCAGGAGCAGATTTAAGCCGGTGGGGGTGGGGGGGGTGCTACTACCCTTTCGGAAAGTATCATTATCATTAGCATATTAGCATAAAAATATTCAGCAATCATAAAACAAGAATTGATCCCTTAACATGCCTATGAGGCCATTTCTCGACATCTAAAGACCAAAATTTTCCGAGGAACCATGTCACTGGACCCCCTAAAACCCACCTCTGCCCTGCATAATTACATCTCTGCCTCAATTTTCCAGAAGTCTGCATATGTCCCTGTATGCATTATACTTTCTTTATATGGTTCTATGTATACGGTAACACTCTAAGTATGACCCCCACTATCATCAATCCACTTTCACATTCATAAGTATTTCTGTCATTGATTTTGGATTTTTTCAGGGTTGGATCTTTAAGTCCTTTTTACATAATAAAGATATCCTTAAAAATGAAAGCTCAAGTGAACACAAACAATATGGCAGATTAGCAATATGGTTCTTGGTTATACTACCTGTCCATATCCTATATACTGAGGCATGTGATGGCACCACAGTTGTCACATAATTGAAAAATTTAGCTAATATAGAAGCCATATTACTTGTTTTAAACTTTAAATTGAGCGGTCAATTAACAAATTCGGACATCTATAACCAAATTTACGGACCAAAATAATCCAAAAGTTTCTTTGTAGGCCCTACTTTATTTGCTTATTTCTTAATAACTTCCTGTGGGACAACTTGGTGCCTTTTCACATATATACTATAGGGTTCTGTTAGTTTTGCTTTTGATTTGATCAAGCATTTAGTTCAAGCGTAATATAAATTATAAAATCTTAGGCCTAATTAATAAAAAAATTGTTTATCGTCCCATCCTCATCACTTTTAAGGGAGTGAAACACTTTTTAATAGGTTTTTAACAAATAAATAGTAGTAGATAATGTGTAAAAATGTTAATAATGCACTACATTTTTAACCTAGCACCCCAACAATATCCAAAGTTGTATTCCTTCATCACTTTTCTTGTTAAGCAAGGATGATGAACATATTTTTATACGGCCTTGCAGTATTTCCTCCAAGGTTCAAGAGCCGTGATTCTATGATTTATTAATGCATCTATGATTCTTTTCCATCAATCAACATTCATACTAATTTTTCTCATCTGAAATTTACAATAATAATTTTGACAACTTCCATTTCACCTTTGTATTCTCAGTGAACCATTATTTACACTGCTTATTTATTTTTCATTGCTATTGAATTTTTTATATACCGTACAACAAATATAGAGTACTGTATACAATATAGAAAGACTTGAACAGCTCAATATCCCCTTCACTACAATGGGCCCTTCATAATACATATGCTAGTTTATCTACTGTAATGCTGTTAGTTATTACCTACCTACTGTATTTTGATAGTAACCTTCATAAAACATAATAGTTTTGAAGGATAACAATTATGTTTCTCCAACCCTTTGTTTATAATTGAATTGATTCATTATTACAGTACATAAATATTAATAAGTTTTTATTGAAGATATTTACATAAATATATTCATTTTTAGCTGGATCACTGGCACCATAATAAAACAGTATACAGATTCTATAGGAGGTATTTTGTTTGATTTCATTTTCTTTTTAAATTATGATATTTGCAGTGCATCACATTTGTAAAATCCATGAGTGTGCCAATTTGCTCAAAATTTGGGGCGAGTTAATTACAATTTCTAAAAATGACTTCCCTTTGGTAATGAAGGAGAAATTAAATCTTTGCTAAAAAAACACTCAAGGGTGTACTGTACTGAAAACTATAGTAACTTCTTTTTTTTTTAATCTGAAAGATCCACTAATCAACTTCAAGAAAGATAGTATAATTCATACTCCAAGCAATGAGATACACGCCATCGTGACAAGATTCAATATTTTGACATAAATTATGTTATCATCAGGAATGATGATTCAATATTTTGACATAAATTATGTCATCATCAGGAACCATCATCATCATATCTGATAATGACATAAATTATGTCGAAATAGTGAATCCTGTCTCATTGCTTGGAGTATTATACTTTCTGTTTTTTTTTACTTCTATTACTTCCAGTACATTTGCATTTTCTCTTGGAGCCAAAACAGCTTTCCTGTAAAATTACTCTCCAGAAAGTATGATCAATCACTCTTACTCTCCTTGTATTATTGTGATTAGAAAAAAAATTAAGAAAATAAAATATGTTGAGTTGAGAACTGTGCCTAAATGTCCAACACTCCCAAATTTGACCACATCTCAGACCGTCCACATTGGTCAATTTTCAGGACAGTTTGGTTTAGAGAGAGAGCAGAGATGCCAAGTTCATTACATTTTCCTGAGTGTGATTTTCATTACTTGTCGTCGCATGCACGCGAGCCAGGGAGTGAAGCGATTGAGTAGGGGGGTGTTAGGGGTTCCCCCTCCAACGTTAGGGAGCTTTTTCAATTTTTAGCTCTTAATGGAGCAGTCTGGTACATACTTTTAAGTATAAAAAATAACAATAAAAAAATAATAAAAATAGTCACTTAAAAGTGACTACTACTTTTTATTATTTTGAAAGACAAATGGGAAATAATAATAATAATAATAGTAATATGTGACATTTATATAGCACTTATTGCCAAAGCCTCTAAGCACTTCACAATTATTACCCCCAGTCATTGGGACAAACACCTATGGAACACAATCCATTCCATAATGTTGCAGCCGTAATCAGCGCATATGGCATTTGTACCTCCCAGGAAATATACCTTTAATTGCAACTATCACCTTAATTTTTTTAAAGATATGATACTTATTATAAGTGTGAGGGTCCCGATGCATGAGATCGTGAGACGAACCCTAAATGCGCGAGTCCTACGCAGAATGTGTGAGACTTGGTAGCTCTGAGAGAGTCATTTTTTACTTCAGTTTCAATGTCATGATATTTGGCCTTTGTGGCTATTGTTAAATAATAATAAATAAATAAATAAAACACAGTGGCTATTGTTACACCAGTCGTAATCTCAATCCTGTAGGCTAATTCTTACACCACTCTAAAATGCATGCGCACGTAGGTTTATTTTGGACATTGTAAAATTCACAAAACAATCGCGACCGTGTAGGCTAGGCCTATATAGGCTCGCTGTGCAAAGGCAAATGGTCAATTTCTGGCGTGGCCAACCATAACAAGGGTGGAATGTGAAAACAATTTACACGATAAAGGTATCATTTACACTACCGTAGTTATGTAAATTTGGCCATTATTTTGGCTCTCATTAGTTTGCAGTGAGCCTCAAGCTGCTGTTTGTGGATATTCACACGTCAGCTTGCTACCGATCACCCGACCCGTGGAACAGTGTTCCTGCTTAAATCCAATGGTATGGTGCATGAAATGGGCAACACATTTTAAAAAACTGAGAAATTTCAAGTCATGCCAACACTGATTTAGATGCCTTTTAGTATTTTCGCTAACCCAATTTGGTTATGGATTGCCACTCCCGAAACCACTGAAACTAACCATTTGCGATTCCACCGCATGAGCCTAGGCCTGCTACACAGTCACGATTGTTTTGTGAATTCGCCAATGTCCAAAATAAACCTACTGCGCATGTGTTTTGGAGTGGTGTAAGAATAGCCTACAGGATTGTGGTTATGACTGGTGTAACAATAGCCACTGCGTTTTAAAAACGCTTCAGTTTTTGCATGAAATTGCTTTTTCGAGAAGTTGACTGTTATTCCTAAAATGTTTAAGGAAATATTGTTACTAATTGTTGTCATTATAAGGTTAAAATTGTCACAATTATCATAATTCATTAATAAAGTAATTAGAAACCTGATTTATTGGAAAATATATTGTGTCATATTAAGCTATTATTAATCATTGTATAAGGAGCTGACAGATATATCATAATTATTAGAAATACAATGAGTCTAACTTATTGATATTCACAATTCCATCTGTGCTATGAAAAATCAATTCTTGGCTGTCATTGTCCAGTTTTGCATGGTGTATCATATACCAATACCGGTAAATTGTGAACAAACAAGGTATTGATCAATTTGGCATGCGCTCTCAATGCTTAGTCTTCTGCCTTCACTGAGATAGCACAAGCTGGTACCAGGGAATTGTGATACTCCTATAAAGCTATCTTAGAATATGCATGTGTAGTAGTGACTTGTATTCTAATAAACACTAGATAAAAACCTGTCCAAGTTGACGAATAGTTATAAATTAAACTTAACCAAAACCTTTTTCACTTAAGAAAATTTTCAGCAGAATACATAATGTCTTCTTTTGCGAGTTGGTGTTAATTGGCATCTCATAGTCAAGTTGCAGGGCATGTGACCGTAAAACATATTATGTAGTAGGTATTAATTTTATGGACTTTTTGTCTATAATTTAATATTATTTTATTAAGAGAAATTTAAATTTTTGTTTTAAATGTAAATTTAAAAAGAATATGTCTTGATATCTGCCAGATGCCGAAGATTATAGACCAGATAGCTAAGGGAAACGACAATCGGTCTGCACTTACGAGGACTTGATGCTAGAAACAATAATTCCAGAAATTACTCATCGCATGTGTGATCCTTCCCAAAACATTCTCACAAATTGAGTCGAAGGCAGTGAGTCAACACTGTCAGTTGTAGAAGATAGAGTCCAGTATTTAATCCTTGTATTGAGATTATTGACTCCTGTTATATATCTCGTTAGAGTTTAGATTTTATAAGATAGATTTGTTGATTAATGTTTATTTGAAATAACAGTAGTTTGTAAATTTGGCATGTTGTTTACTAGAGTGATATCAGTTCTTTATTGTGTGTGCAGTATAATTTTTTGTGATTATGTTTTCAAATAAAATGAAGTTTAATAATCAACAGGTGTGGATTTGGGGGAGGGTAGGGGACGCAGCTTTCCCACATCCACTATTGTTGCTAAAACGTAGTTGCGCACCCCCTCCCTTATAGGGGTGCCGGGCAAGAAAATTTACCCTAAAAGTACAGTAAACTATGCTCACTCCAGGGTCAATTTTTTCTTAGTCAAACTGGCTAAAGGTTGCCGATTTTTTTAGCCATATTAGAAATTCTGTAGTCAAATTTGTTTTAATGAATAAAAACTAATAAAAATGGCTGCAAAATGGGCAGTTGTTAGGGAATTTCATTTAGCCCATTTGGCAAAATAGGTCCTTTTTATTTTAGCCAAATGAGAATTCCAGTAGCCATTGGCGACTTGGCGAATGGTTAGAGTGAGCAAAGGTAAATAATAGACACAGATACAAGCAAAGTATAACATTAAAATGGTACAGATGATGCCAAATGGCTGCATATAACTTTTTTTTTGCTTGTCAAATGAAACCCGTAAACCATGCAGACTCGAGTTTAAGAAAGGGCGCACCCCGCCTTCGGTGGATCCTGGATCCGACTCCTGATCAGGGCCATACCCAGATTGAAATGGCATTGCAAAAAAAAATTACCCATTAAATTTCGAGGAAATTATGCCATATATATATCAAGTTAATTTGTCATGGAAAGAATGGACCTTTTCAAGAGTGGGTGGAGAGGGATAGGGGGAGGGGAGAGGAAGGGGTAGAATGTACATACCCATCACACTCTCTCTCTTGTCCCTCTCCTCTGAGGACTGATATCTTGCAGGTGTTTATAATTATTCGTGGAATTGATACATTTGTATTTCTTCATTTTGAGGATTCTGTACCTAGAGGGAATTAATAAAATTATTCAAAAGTACTGTTTAAATGTTGGGAAATCAGGGATGTAATTATGCAGGGCGGAGGTGGGCGGGGCCGCCCACCCTAAAAATGTTCCACCCACCCTAAAGC
>JAOTQE010119927.1:0-12682 GCA_025631205.1 Nesometra sesokonis
AAATATAGAAGAAATGAAATTATTAGTCATAAGTTTACGATCCTCTGGATGATGGGCCGAGCATGGGCCATCAGCGCCACTATCATGCCACAAATGAAACAGTACGATTTATTTATTACACCATTTCTTGTTTTCGTTGTAAGGACTAAAATTAGTAGAGAGAGGTTTCGATGCTCTGGGTTATGGGCCCAGCACGCTCCCGCTGCGCCACTCTGCTGCTACAAATAACTTCCGTTTTATTATTTAAATAATCCTTGTCTTGCTTGTAAATATAAAACAAAAATAGTTTATTAGTTAGAGGTTAGGATCCTCTGGATGATGAGCCTAGCATGTCCATCAGCGCCACTATCATGCTACAAATGAAACACTACGATTTATTCATTACACCATTTCGTGTTTTCCTTGTAAAGGACTAAAATTAGCAGAGACAGGTTTCGATCCTCTGACCTCTTGGTTATGGACCAGGCACGCTCTCGCTGCGCCACTCTGTTGCTAAAAATTAAACTTCCGTTATATTATTTAAATAATTCTTGTCTTGCTTGCAAATATAGAAAAATAAAATTATTAGTTAGAGGTTAGGATCTTCTGGATGATGGGCCTAGCATTGTTCATCAGCGCCAATATCATACTACAAATGAAACACTACGATTTATTTATTACACCATTTCTTGTTTTCGTTGTAAAGGACTAAATTTAGCAGTGAGAGGTTTCGATTCTCTGACCTCTGGGTTATGGGTCCACCACGCTCCCGCTGCGCCACTCTGCTGCTACAAAGTACACATCCGTTTCATTATCTAAATAATTCTTGTCTTGCTTGCAAATATAGAAAAATACAATTATTAGTTAGAGGTTAGGATCTTCTGGATGATGGGCCTAGCATTGTTCATCAGCGCCAATATCATGCTACAAATGAAACACTACGATTTATTTATTACACCATTTCTTGTTTTCGTTGTAAAGGACTGAAATTAGCAGAGAGAGGTTCTCTGACCTCTGGGTTATGGGCCCAGCCCACTCCCGCTGCGCCACTCTGCTGCTACAAAGTAAACATCCGTTTTATTATTTAAATAATCCTTGTCTTGCTTGACAGATATAAAGATCAGATTGGGAATTGCAAGAGGAGCAACAACAGACCTTGCCATTTTGTGGAAATCAAAAGACCTTAGTTTAAACATTAAAGTTAAGCTTGCAAAGTCTTTAATTTGGAGCATTGCACTGTATGGTTGTGAAAGCTGGACCATCAAGAAAGAGGGGGAAAGAATGATAGAAATTTTTGAAATGTTCTATACTTTATATTTGAGACGTTTTAGAAAATAGTGTAGGCCTAGCTAGGCCTAGGGCCGTAGGCGAACCAAAATTGGTTCTCGCAATTGGTAATTAGCGCGAACCGGTTCGCGGGTTCGCGTCGAAATTCTAGGCCTGGATTTATTTATTACAACGAAAATAAGAAATGGTGTAAAAAATAAATCGTAGTGTTTCATTTGTTGCATGATAGTGGCGCTAATGGACAATGCTAGGTCCATCATCCAGAGGATCCTAACCTCTAACTAATAATTTTATTTTTCTATATTTACAAGCAAGACAAGGATTATTTAAATAATAAAACGGAATGATTTAATACACCATTACTTGTTTTCGCTGTAAAGGACTAAAATTAGCAGAGAGAGGTTTCGATCCCGGGTTATTATTCCCGGCCCTGTCCAAACAGCGCTCTGCCGAGCATGGCGTCACTCTTCGCTGTTCATTTACAGTGAACAATGGAGATTTCAACCATTCTGTTGCTACGAAATACTGTGATTTACTGAAATAATTTCTTCTTTTCATAAATTAATGTTTAGATCCTGGGTTCTCGGCCAAGCACGCCCCTTATCTCTAGCCGAGCGTGTTTGATCATTTGCCCTGGCTTATCGACATTCTGTACAAGGTGGCAGCCTACACTGCAGACATGTTTACAATGTGCTTCATCCGGTTTATAGATGTTTCCTTAAATTTCGCTATAACCATTCAACAATATCCTCAATTCAATTTTAAAGGAAGAGGGTTGGAAACCCAGGATTAGGTGACTTTTAAAGGTCAAAATGTTTTGAAAAATCGGCAAGCTTTACTGAATAGTGGAAATAAGCAAAATAATACGTGGAGTAAAGTTCAAGGCTACCTTATCTTGACTGCCTTTCGCTACTTCCTTCCATAACAAAACGTTAAACGAACATACTGTTCAAACTAAATCATACGAGGATCAAAGGGTGGGAGGCCAAGATGTAAGCATAAGCGTATGCAGGGGCGCAGTCAGGATGGAATGAAAAGGGCGGGGGTTATTGCGAGCGAAGCGAGCAATTTGGGCTGGGTGCCAGGGGACGCCGAGGGCTCCCGGAAAAATTCGCGTTATTTTACATGCTAAAAGACACATTAGAGTCCATCAAAAGTTCCCGTTTTCCAGATCAACCTGTCTTAATTTTGAATTTCAGACTTGCGAGCGAAGCGAGCAATTTAAGCGGAAGTTTGGAGGCCGCCCAGACACCCTGGTGGGAGTCCAGGGGCCGAAGGTCCCGAAAAAATTGCTTTATTTTACATGCTAAAAGACACATTGTCCATCAAAAGGTCCCGCTTTCTAGATCAGCCTGTCTTGGTTTCGAAGTTCAGACTTGTGAGCAAAGGGAGCAATTTAGGACGCGTCCCCATCCCCTCTTCCACCGCCCATGGACATCTTATCTGCAGTATAGGGTCGGGGATTCTTTTGTCTTTCGTGGGGTCACTCACATCTATTTCATTCAATAATTCATATACATATTACACAGCAATTGATTTATACATTTTTTCAAATAAGTATGACAATATATAATTGATAAAAAAGTATTAAATATAGAAGTAGTTTCATCTTGTTAAAAGGAAAAAATAAAACGATATATAAACATGTTATTGCATACTATAATTTTAAGTTATAGGGTCTGTTTTAGGAGAATGACATAAGATGGAGAAACTATGGTAGTTTATCCGTACATGTGTAAAACAACACTATTATATATGGTATCGTATATGATCATTACATATACATTACGATAGCATTAATGTAAATAACATACATAAAGCATTAGGTTACCAAACGTCCAGGTATATGATTATTAAACCATATGTGGCTACGATAAATATTAATATTTGTAGCTATACTGTACTTCGAAAAAAATACATTATGATGATGTCAAGCTGCATAAATGTGTTATATAACTGCAGCAATGACCAAGACGGATTTAAGGGGGCGAGTCGGCCCCTCCCCCTTTCGTAAAGTAAAATATAGGCATTTTAACATTTTCTATAAAACGAAAATATTCAGCAACAATGAATCCCTGAATACGTCCATGAGGCCATTTCTGGACATCCAAAGAACAAAATTTCCAAGGGGAGCATGCCCGCGGACCCTACAAACTTTGACTCTCTATCGTCACCTTCCGGGCCCCCCTTTTCCAAATTTCTGCATCCGCCTTTGATGACTTCAGAATAACTGTGGACATGATGTTCACACATTCAATGACACCCTCCACTAAGGGTCACGTCATGTGCTGCAGGCGCTACATTATGTTTTAGATGGAACAGAACACCAGGGTAACCCCTAATCATCTCGAAAGATGCACTGGCTTCTTTGTACAGACGAGCCATTATATACTGGGCATACGGTTTATAGTCATCCTAGAAGGCTTGTTCCACCACCGGAACCATGATTCTACGGGGCTCGAACCCGTGCTGTTGTTTTTAGCTATGTTCCCGGTTCCCTACCTTAAATGGTAACTCCGGGATTAACATTTCTATGGATAAATCTATAAAAAAAATTAGTTTTTGTCGTCTAATTTTTCACAATTTTAGGCAACAAAATAAGGCCGAAAAACGTGTTGAAAAGTGAGTCTCAAATCAAAAGTGGGTATACTACTCAAATTACACAGTGTGAATAGAATAAGAAACTTAGAGATTTTGAAAGGGTTGTGCTTGAAAACAAAACTCGCATATAAAAATATAACCCAAATAAAATGGAAAGATCAGTCAAATTCACGTAGGCCTAGTCGAGGGTTATGCAGGTGTAATAGGAATAATAAGTATCCTGTAATAATAGTCCGGGCTCTACCGTAAAGTAAAGACAGTCGATCTCTACACACAACATTATTTTTCTATGGAAGACGAACATTTATCTCTGGTGGACTAGGAGCCCGTTTACTCCAGTATCAGGTTGATTTATTGTATACAATTTTTGTAGCTGGTGACAATTTGTGCAGGGCGACAAATTGTGCCATCAATTCCTACACCATTTGTCGACACCCAAAGACGATATTTGTGCCGGCGACAAATTGTGCCGACAGGCCCTACACAAATTGTCGCCGGCGAAACTTTGTGCATGGCGACAATTTGTGCCGTAACATAAGCTACTATTGTTTTGTAGTGGGTTACCATTTTAACAGCAAGTTTCCTGTCAAATTACAAAAATGAGATCTACCTTATGATGCTTATGAGTGGTGTCGTCTTTAGGTCTTGTGACACAAACGCAGATCCTCGGGATTGGACGGCACTTTATGCAGCCGGACACTCACAGCGTCGCACGACTACCGTCGCTACCTGTGTGTGTGGTTGTCAGTCTTCTACTCTTCGGTCGACTTTTTTTTAGTTAATCAACAAGGAAATCACAAAAAAAAACCCGTCGGTCGACGAGTAGAAGACTCATCGCATCTGGAAACCACACACACAGGGAGCGACGGTTTAGTCGTGCGACCGTCGCACGACGTAGTGAGTACCCGCTTGAAAATGCCACTTGGACAGCTTCTCATTACGATACATTTTGTCTTTGTAACGCGCTTACTATTTTGATTTCTCAGCCTCCGTCACAAACATGTAAGATATATAATCATAACTGTTTTACAATTATTGTATTTTAAACATTTTTTTTTTTATAAAAATTATTTACATCTGTCACACATACTTTATGTTGTCAATGTCTATAGATTTGGATTAAATTTACTTGCATTTACTGATAAATTTGGAACTTCTATAAAAGATTGCGCGTGCGCAATTTCGACGTAGCAACAGCCTTAGAACGTAACACGATTTGACTGGCTGGATTCCGGAATAGTAGGCACTTACATGGAACTGAACTTTGAGCTATCTATTCTGTGGAAGTTCACCATCTAGCCGTAATAATAAATCTATGATTTTAACACACTTAGCAACTTTCAAAAATGTTGAGTATGACGTTATCGTATATTTCGTTAAGTTGCAAAACCTCACTATTACTCTTCTAATATATTAAACGAGAAATGTTACTCTTTTATGAGAGTGGAATATTTCAGTTCTAATAATGACTATTTACCTATATGGGACTGATTTCAATACCTTGAATATATATCGTAGTCGACCTTCTCATTTACAAACCTTCTTTTACAAACACTATTTAGTCAAGGACGTTGTTAAAATAATGGCCAATGACGCAATTATCCGATAATTTATCAGATATATCTTTGTTTTTTATATTTTTTCCATAGTTCATTTAAACAACTTTTTTTAACAACAAAGAGCACAAAATAAGCACAAGTAAGTGTTCTGGGGGCCTCACTTGACCATTTTTCGTGAACCTTCTCATTTACTATACCTTTCTCATTTACAAACACCTTCCAGCCAGAGGGGTGTGTAAATGAGAAGGTCGACTGTATTTCATTATAAAAATTCACTCGGTTTTAAAATTTCACCCCTGAAATGATTACTAAAAGAGATCGAGGGATCACTATAGAGTGAAATATAAATTATAATGCAAACGAATGATATTTCACGCTTATAATCTCAATCCAGCCTATAAAATTTTCTTTGACAAAAAAAAACTTGTTGAACTCATTTATGGTAATGATATGCCCATATATAGTCATGATGTGATGTCATCATGACCGTATATAGACATCAGTTTTTTGTCAAAGAAAAGTTGATAATCTGGGTTGACCTTCACATAGTATGAACACTTTTGAGTCCGAAGATGTTTAAACCTAAGTTCGACTGTACACTATACAATGTACAGTGGCAGAGGCGAATTTAGAGGGGGCCGGACCGGCTCCACCCCACCTTCCCCTTCGGAAAGTAAAATATAAAAAAAATATTAACAGCAATCTTAAGACAAGAATTGATCCCGTAACACACCATTTTCGGACATCCAAAGACCAAAATCTCCCGGGGGAGCGTGTCCTCGAATCTTGACTCTCTAACAGTTCCCCCTTTTTCCAAAATTCTGCATCCGCCCTGAGTGGCACAATACTGTACTATTCAATATATTTAGTATATAGTAACTGTACTATTACAGCGATAAGTAGTAATACAGTGATACCAGTAGAAAAATATATATGATCTGATATTATGAACTTAAGGTCAAGTCAAACCAAAACAGAGTCGTAAAATAAGCAATCCAACTACAATATATGAGAATAACAATTATTGTTTACATAGATATCACCGCGGTTATAATTTGCTGAATTAAATTATAATTTGCATATTTGAAGTTACAAAAATTATTAATTAATAGAGATACAGTGTAACATCTTAGCAAGTGACTTTACTGTATATATTTTTACATGCGTAATATTTTTATATGGTATATTTTTTACTAAACATAATCAAACATTTTATTACAAGCAAAGCTTGGTGATCAATTGGTACCGTGTTTAATGTGTTCAAATTAAATATTTATACATATTTTATATCTATCTCACTAGCCAATGCAGGTCAATTTGTATTTATTTAAATACATCATTAACATTGAGTTGAAATTTATTTTGGTAACTAAAATAAATTTAAACACAATATTGAAAAAGATCATGTCATAATATTTTTTTCACGAACATCCTTGCAACTTAATATTGAGAGACTGTTGGATATTAAGTGTAGCACTTTTATAAGGAATAAAGTACAGTGGAACCTCGATTTTACATACCCCAATTTTCCCTCAATTATACACGCTTAAAATCAGCTAAAAGTGTAATATTTTTAAATATTACTACACTTTTTTTTAAATATCACACTTTTAATATTTTTAAATATTACACTGTTTAAAAATAACCAGTATAGAGGTTTAATGTACTAAAAATCTCCCAAACAAAGTAGTAGTAAATAAATGAGGCAATAAGGAGCAGAACATATAAAAATACCAGAACTCAATTTTACAAACCCTCAGATTTACATACCCCTTCTTGTCCCTTACAGTATCTGAGACTTCTATTTAGTCTCAGACAGTATGTTAAATCGAGGTTCTATTGATTGATGTTCACAAAATTCATTATCTTGGTTTTTATACAAAACTTTGTTGCTTGAGCATAAGCCATTCTGAACACTGTAAATTGTTCTGTATTACAATGTGGTCCATGGGAGTAGTTTGTATTTCGTCTTTGCATTTTAAATGACTGGATTTCATGAACCGTAGAAAATAAAATCTTATTCTATATTACATCGGTATTAAACTTGAACTTATTCGTAAAAGCAAGGATAGCAAAATCCTAGGCCGAGGTCTAAGCCTTATATTATGAAAAGCATAATAGTCAAATCCCCGTATGATGATAGGAAGTTCCTGTTATAGAACAATGTTAATCGGCCACGGAAGCATCTTAATGTTTGAATACAAAGAAAGGTAAAAGACCTGAGCCTTGCTGAAGCTTATAAAACACAATAAACTACCTGTCCTCTATGTCATTGAAACAGGGAGGTGTTATCCGGTCTATTTCAATAAGGTTATCGCAGTATAGGAAGTAGTAGTAGTAAAGGAAGTACAGTACCTAAGTTAGGGATCATGTCAAAAACATTGTATAGCATAATCTATTGCTACAGTTGAACCTCCCTGTGGGGACACCTCTTGTAAGCGGACACCTCCCGCAACGGACACTAATTCAAAGACTTGTTTGTTCTTCTATCTAATCAGTGTATTAGGTACCTCTCGTAAGCAGACACCTCCCGTAAGCGGACACGGACACTTTTTGTCTTAAAATTTAGATTTTTGCATGTTAATTTACCTTCCATAAGCAGACATCTCGGAAAATTTAGTGATGTTTCAGTAAAACAAATACATATATTTCTGTAGAAATCGTCCGTATAAAGGTCTGAGAATCATATTACTTAACAAATCTTTAAAAAAAATTAGAATTATTATTAGGTATTAACCAATCATAACTAACCTCAATGTGTGAAATCAAAATTATTATTAGGTATTAACCAATCATAACTAAACTAAAAGGTGTGAAAACAGTGACATGACTAGATTCATAACTAATAGATCAAAGATACCTATATGAATCGAAAGAGCTGGAATTTTATGGAAAAATTTTCATTCCTGTTAACATAATTTATGTCGAAATATTGGATCCTGTCACGATGGCGTGTATCTCATTGATTGGAGTATGCATTATACATTCTTACTTGAAGTTGATTAGTGGACCTTTCGGGTCTTTAAATATGTTAGGAACTTTTTAATACAAGTACTGTATGGTCAGTTAATTATACTCCTGAAAAGTTTATTATTTTATGGACAGTATCCATGGTGTTCAAAATTGTTATCTATAAAATAAATTGTACCCAAGAAAAAGGTGAATAGCCTTATTTTAGGCCCCATAAAAAAATATTAGTTTATCAACATACCATAAAACTGATGAGGGTTGGAGTTTTTTTAACCGTCCCTCCAATGTTGTAGTGATCTCACGTTAAGCTACTAGATCGTCCATCTTAGACTCGCACAAACGACCCCATACCGGCATAAAGCGAGTATTGATCATTGTAGGGCTATTTGTGTACATCGTTGTGAGCTCGATAATCATTCATATTAATTTATGTTAAAAAAATCAAAAGCATTTAAAGTGAATATGACAGAAAAAAAAAAACGATCGTATGAAGAGTAAAATGAGTAAAAATATCGTGATTTCCCAAAAAGTGATGCCCGCGGGGGTGATAAACTAATTATTTTTTTTGAGGCCTTATCACATTATGTAATATCCATGGAGAGTAATTTTCTACCCTTCATAAATCTCAAAGTTAAGACACACTACTATTTTCAAAATATCATTAGATTCATACCATCAATTTTAACATTTCTGTTAACTCGCTTTAGCAGTTTAGCAATAAATTGTGTACATTTATTTACATAGATATTAAAATCTACTGTATCATATTTTTACATATTATTTTAAATTTTCAACTCAAAAATAAGCTTACAGTTTGGTGAAATATTTACAGAGATTGTCAGTATATTTTACAATGAGTTATTTACACTAACAAACATTTTATGAGGATTGGTATCTTAATCCCCTATACCCCACCCCCACCCCCGCCTCTTCAATCTCCCCTCCCCATGCTTTACATATTGTTAAGACTGTTTCCTGTTGATGCTATCCAAATGCAACACAATAATGTGGTGTAACGTTGAAGGCGAGTCCAACAAATTTTCATTCTTTACTATGTTGTGTGCGATGAAATTTGTTTCACAAAGAACAATAAAAAAACAGAACTTTTTGGAACAGTACTATTTTAATGTACAGTACTGTTGTAAATTGAATACTGTGTAAATTGCCTCAAAACTCACTGGCTGGTATTCTAAAAAGTTAGTCCAGGAATAACCTTAGACCAGCACTAGTTTGTCGTGGACCATCAATAAACTTGCCTCCTCAGTAGACAAAATTTAAAATGTTTTCGTTAAAGGTTTAGGTCTGGTCTAAAGTTAGTCACCTTTGAAAATGTCATGTTTAGTTAATAGTCCTGGATTAAATCTGAACCTAGTCCTAGACTAAAGTTAGTCAACTTTTGACAGAATCATTCAGCAAATTTGTGATTCATTGTTAGGCCCAAAAACACCTGAGAATTTTTGCAGTGAGCAGGTCTCGAATTTAGCCAAGGCCATTTGATCCTGATGCCCTCGCAGTTGGCCCTCAGTGTCTTAAAAAATTGAAAATCATTATTCCCCCTTATTCTCAGTAACTAATACATGTATACAATGCAGTATTACAACTTGAAAAAATGGACTCTGGTGCCCTGTTTAAGCTATTTGTACACTTAAAAATCAGGAAATGCCCTTGCCCTTACAAATTCGAGGCCTGCATGAGAAACACTACCCAGCAAGCACCTACAAAATCATTAATGTTGAATTCATTCAACTTCAATGTTTGCTAACTACATTGTATAACAATTAACTCATACAACTGTAACATATGCCAGTGTTCACCCCTGCATCAAGCTTCATGGCAAACATTTGTTCAGACTCTACGATTAAAGCGAGTGTAGCGTACGTGGCATATGGTTATTTGTGTCTGAACTTGCTGGTGATTAGCATAAGTCACTAATCCAGAGCATAACTTGTGTTTGCTGTAAAACCAAGACTAGCACAAGTTATGAAGCTATGCTTCATACACTTGAATGGTTTTGACCTTGTGTTACGCATTGGCCAATCAAAATTTTCAATTGGTCTGCAGTGGCCAATTATGGAAGGCTAGTTGTGGAAAACTCACTGTGCAACAATTTTAAAAATGCTTATGGCTTACGCTACGTCTTGTATCTGAACACCTTGGTCATTATGCCACAAATTAGGTTACACCTTGCTTATGCTATGCTCCGCTTAAGCCGCGAATCTCAACATACCCTAAGTCAATCATAGTTTGGGGTAATGGAGTGCATTTTTTTATAATTAGGAGCCAATTAATTGCACTAAATAGCATTCTAGGAATATAAAATATCCTCATATGCAAATGGAACATATTCCAAGCAGTATGAACAACTCTAAGGCATGTGAAAAGTTTTAAGCATCATGCAAGATATTCCAAGTATGATGGCCAACTGTCAAGTATCATGGTTGAAGTCCCAAGCCTCAGGGTACCGCGATGCTTGAAGGGCCTGGGGAGAACACTGGTATGTAATTTGTTGCATCAGAATCAATAGTTAAGATGACCCATTTTCCCATCAAACATTGTTTTTACCATGGTTTATATTGCCTTGTGTTACGATAGAATAACGATAGCGCAACTTTACATTAGTTAAACCCTAACAGGAAAACTTTAAAGCCTGTTTACATTCAGTCCAATATTTAAAACAAGACAGACCATCTCAGCACCAACATGGTCATATAGACAATACAAAATAATTAATCTGACCTTTTTAACGATATCATCATATCCAAAATATAAATGCAAAATATTTAATTTATTTTTACAGAATATTAACATGTTTTTTACAGCTAATGATAGTCAAAACTAAAAAAATGGAATATAATATGAATAAATCTACCAATCATGTTATCTACGGTTACAAACTATACATTATGATACCAGAATCAAATGGTAGAGGTACTGTAAGCATAAAAAAGATGTGGTAAAATCTTATATACAGGCCAGAAAATAAAAATCACTTTGTAAGGTACAAATTCTCTATACAGTACATTGTGTTTAAAGAATAAATAAATTGATAATTAGGTCCATTATTCACTGTAAAAATGCCCTTGAGTAAACCGAAGAACAGGAATAATTCTACGGAATAAAAAAAAAAATTTATTTATAAGTTTCAATATTTTATCTTATTCGATACCATGTGCAAATATCATTACAAGCCCAGGTTCAAGGGTCAAATCCTCGCCCATGTGCGCATTATCGCATGACATCACAACAACTGCTTGTTTTCCTGGTATTCGTCGAGTAACATACTGCTCGTAGGTATGCCGGTTCATCTGCCTTGTTTCTAGTGTGCTTAATCCAGGTGGCCATTTTCTTTCATGCGCATTTTCCATCAGCTCTGTGACTATATGTCCTGGACAACCGCTTTCAATGAGAGAACGTTTGATGACGGCTTGTAACACCGCATCTGGTGTTGAGATCATCCCGCCCCATCGCGTTACTCTTGCAAGTGGTAGCGAGTTTACCCAGCGTAGAACCTCGTTTTGCTCGATCTCATCTTCAATGGCGCGAATTGATGGACTATTACTTGGGTTTGCGACTCTAATGGCGCGTATGTATTCCTTTAACATTTGGATCTCTCGCTTGTTGTCATTCTGTGACCGTCTCATATCCGATAATTCAATATGATAGTCTGAGAGTTTATCTTGCTGTTCTTTAATGAGATGTCGAAGTTCTTTCACACAGTTATGTTCAACGAGCTCATCTTTTGGAATTACCATGCCGCAACCTGACTCGCATTGCACGGGTCTTTTAGGATTGTGCTCGCATTCGTCCAGATGCTGTACAAGTGTATCAAGCTTCACAATTTTTTTACAACCGAATGAAATATTATCGCAAGCAATGCGTAATCGAGCCAACAGGTTACGTAGAATCCGAGGGACAGGCTTCAGCTGCTGTGGAGTAATGGGGTTTCGATCTACGGGACATGTGTGTTGACGAGACAGCCATTCCTGGATACAGGCACTACAGAAGGCGTGTTCACATTGGGGCGCTTGGACTGGTTCTTCTAAAACGCCACTGCATATTGGACAAATTAATTCTTCATCAACATCACCTTCAAACCTATGCACTTCAAAACCCATTGTGCCTGAAATATATAAAAAGACAAAACAAAATTTATTATTATTAGTATTATTCAATTATGTTGTTTTGACCTGTTCACCGTGTGTAGTTCAATAATAGTGAGGTTTCGCAAACTTACGAAATACGAAAACGAAAACGGATACGTCACACTCCATTTTTTGAAAGTTCCT
>JAOTQE010119938.1:0-12682 GCA_025631205.1 Nesometra sesokonis
ACCCACTTTGCTATTTTGTGTGTAAAAGAATATAGCGTTTTATATTTTTTAATTCATGAGATTCAAGGGAAAAAAATACTAAAAATTCCCAAATAGTGCTGAATGTACTTTTTATGATTAACTAAAACATATAATAAAAAGAAATTTTTTGGGTGAACCTGCCCTTTAAAATATTATTGTATTTTTTTTAAATATATGAATATCAATGAACTCTGCACTTCCTAATCAAAGACAAAAAAGGAGGAAAATATAAATTATAAAATCATGTCAACAATAGATAAAATGAGTCACCAACAAAAGTATAATATGTCCAAGCTACTGTTCGCTAGTTTATTATTTATTGACTGCATATTACTACATTTTGATTGGTTTTATTGTCTGTGAAATCCATTTTGTGGTTAGGTTATTTTATATTACAATGGGTGTGTTCATTCATTGTGAAATTAAGTACTTTCTAACAACCTTAGTATGAAATATAGCTTCCTCAATAAAAACCACAAAGTCAATCATTTAACTTGCAGGTTTGCAGAATTAAAATATTTAATAAGGCCAAATAAAAAAAAAATCTTTTTAAGCATCACCTCTAACTACCTCTGATAAATAAATTGGAAATGCCAAAAATCAGGATACGGTATTTACTAATATGTTTCTAAGTTCAGGATCCAAATTACCATAATTTGGATCCCAAACTAACAGACACATTTCTAAATATTTTTTTAATGCATTTATGCTGTAAGATTTCACCATCAAATAATGGTAACATGCTGAAAATTAACTTTTTCAAATTTTAATTTTCTGCATCGGATGGTACATGAAACAAGCAAGGATCTAATTATGCTGGGCGGAGGTGGGCAGGGCTACCCACCCTAATAATGTTCTACCAACCCTAAAGCTTATTTTAAGGCCTTCCAACCAGACTAATTCCAACCTGCCACCCACCCTAATCATATGAAAAAGATAAAATTATTGTTTTTAATCATTTTACCACCACCCTTACATTGCTTCCACCCACCTTCGGATTTTTCTAGCTACATCCCTGAACAAGGTATAAAAAAGCCCGACATTACCATCTGTGAATCTTCTGGTGATTTTCATTAAATATTAAAAATACAAAATTGATGAAATGTAGTTTTCAAAAAGTATTTTCACTAAAATTAAATAGAACTCTGGTCACTAGTCATTGATGATGACATAGAAAATTTCAAAATATTTAAGAAAAAATTAAGTGTATTTGTAGGTCACCGACTATACTGGGCTTTCTATTTGCGACGACGCTAGGACTTCTCCAAAAGCAGGGCAACCCCCAAAATAGAGGGCATCACGACAGTTTGGCATGGTCTAGGTAGGCATGTTCACGGTTTTCAATTTGGGAGGGGTAAAGGTGGGGGATGTAGCTCCCTAGTCCCTGTGGCACCGCCACTGCGTAAAATGCCAACACAAAAAGGAAATGAATGAACTCAGCCGAGACTGGCGTCGCATGCTTTCTACATTCAACCAATCTCAATACCAACGACGCACACATAGGACATGGCATAGGAGTGAATTACCATACTTTTGAACAGGACAACCACTAAAAAAATACACAAAAAAAATCTACATAAATTCAGAGAACCGGTGTATTATAAATTATTTTTACAATTAATGTTGAGAATTTATAATGTTAGACTGTATATAGTCGACCTTCTCATTTACACACCCCTTGGGCTGGAAGGTGTTTGTAAATGAGAAAATTCGTAAATGAGAAGGTTCATTAAAACTGGTCAAGTAAGGCCTCCAAAACACATATTTGTGTTTATTTTGTGCTCTTGGTTGTTAAACTAAGTTGTTTAAATGAACTAGGAGGAATAAAATATGAAAAACAAAACATATCGAAAGTAAATTATCAAATTATTACATCATTGGCCATTATTTTACTGACGTCATTGACAGAATAGTGTTTGTAAAATAGAAGGTTTGTAAATGAGAAGTTTGTAAATGAGAAGGTTGACTGTACACCTGAATGTCATCGTTACTGAAACTGTGATGTGGCCTGAATCATCCAACGACCATCCTAGATCCAGGGCAACAACACAATACACACACTGTCATGCGCAGTATTGTTGGCTTAACGTCAGGTCTACGTTATCGCAAATCAAAAGCTTTCTAATTATCTGTACACAGGAACCCTTCAGATTGAAACAATATGACCTTCACCTTGACAGTTCCAATTTCAAGAATATCTTTCAAAACTAAATTTAACTAATTCTACTACTCAGGGATATAAAATTAAATAAACCTCCCTTTACCAACTGTACTATAGCTTAAAAGATAACGTAAGGAAAGAACTGGTATGACCTTCAACTAAATAGTTCCAATTTCAAGATAGCTTTTGAAAACAAATTTTTGAAAAATTCACATCATCATGTACAACGGGGACCTCATCCAACTTTTCTACTTTTCTTTGAAGCCAAAGTTGATTAGCCTATGAGCATCAGATCAATTTCATAGACGATAGCTTTTGTTAATGAAAAGCTATCTAGAAAATTTCACACCATTATGTACACCCAGGATACATTAAATCAGCTGGATTTGTTTTTCATTGAAATCCCAGTTGATTAGTCTCCGAATGAAATATTAAAGCAAACCAATTTTATAGAACTAGAAGCATTCAGAGAGCGCAAACTTCCGCCAAGAGACCAAAAATTCTTGTGAATGCAGCTTTAACCGTTTACAAACTCAACACAAGTCTGTCCTTTTTTGCGGATTTTAGACTGGACGACAGGCGTGTTAACCATAAATGTCAGGGCTCGAATTTAACCAAGGCACCAAGGCCATTTGCCACCGGTGCCCTCTCATTTGGCCTCAGTGCTTTTAAAATTTGACCATTTGGCCTTGATGCCCCTTATTTTAAGTAATACATAAGGATACAATTTGAACAAAATGGCCTCAGGTGCCCTGTTGTACCCCTTAAAATCAAGCCAAAAATGTCCTTGCCCCTAAAAGGCCCAAATTCGAGGCCTAAAATGTTCAATGCCAATTGGTTCTTGTAGAATACAGATAACCACAAATACGTCATAGTATTACCCCTTTAGACAATTTGGTTACATGTGGATTCGAAATCTGTAACTTTGGATTGGAAGGTAAGCAAGCCTACAACAAAGGTACTGTACTGTGGTAATTGGGTTTTTTACAAGCATAACCATTCTACAGTGAGCTGGCCAATTTTACTTTATTGAAAGTCAGTGTAGCCTGAAACCGCACATTGTACATTCTATTCTCACTCTATCCATTCGTCAAGTCGCCAATAGCTAATGGAATTCTCATTTGGCTAAAATAAAAATGATCTCTTTTGCCAAATTGGCTAACTGTAAATCCACAAAAAATGTCCATCTTCTAGCCATTTTTTATCGTTTTTAAAAATTTGGTTAAAGAATTTATAATTTGGCTAAAAAAAATCGGCAACCTTTGCAACGTTTTTCGAAGGCCCCCCACAGGCAAGGATCTTCACCCAAATTTAACTTTTCCTTGGGTTATTTACAAACTTCCTGAAAATTTCATTAGAATCTGTCAATTACTTTTGAAGTTGTGCTATGGACAAACACACACACAACAACACAAATGAAAATATAACCTCAAATGGTGGAGGTAATTATAAAACAATGGGTCTTGGAGAATTTATGTCAAACTCAGGAACTATTCAATATGAAATTAATAGGAAATAATCATTATAGAATACCGGAAGACATCCAACTGTAGCGATTCTTTAATGTGAAAATTTAAGACATAATATGAGGCTAATCATGGCAAAGCCATCAAGTTGTTGAACAAGTTATTGAGAAATATGCCAATAAACACCAGAAAAAATACGAAGGAAATTCGTGTATATCTTATCTTGTCCAATAACTTCAGTTATACATTGCAGATTTTTGATAATTGACCCCTCATTTTAAAGCTTGCAAAAAGTGTAATATGGTTTTAACAATGACTCATTTTTTAATCTTCCCACAACTTTATGTAGAATTTAAGTAAATTAATACCGAACCAAAAATAATCGTCTATACCAGAACATATAACTCTACAAGCTTATATTCCATTAAAGGATATCAGTAATATTACATGTGCATGAAACATAAGTAAAAGGATGACAAAACACATGGGAACAGATGACCTTCACTTTACACTGCTCCAATTTTAAAGATGCGTCTTGAACCTTTTTCACACAAAAATGTTAAAGTAAAATAAATCAATTGTCCAAGCCTGAAGGCTCATAGGGTTGAAGCTATTTCCAGTTTCTGTAGCGTGTAGCAGATGAGAGTATGACACTCCCCATGGATGGGACGCTAGTCCATCATAGGTTACTTCCCAGCAATTTGCCGGTACCCATCGTACAGCTGGGTAGACTGAAGCAGTGTGAGTAAAGTGCGTTGCTCATGTGCACAAGCAACTGGCGCAAGTGAGTCTCGAACCACCAACCTCTCGATTGGGATTCTAAACTGCAACTGCAGTGCCAACTTCTCCCACTTTCACACAGAAATGTAAACTAGGAATATTGCCTCGATGCCGGCACGGCAGTGCCGGCTATCAACTGGGCTTTCTTATATTTTGTAATTAGTAATTAACAAGTACTAGAGTACTGACTTAATTATAATTTTTAAGTCATTTTTAATTCTGGATAGTGACTTTCACACAGATTTGAAGCAAAAATAAAGGTATTTTAATTAATTAAATTTTTAATTAAATTAAAAATACATAGATCACATCCACAAATTACTCCTTTAATAGAATATTTTGCATTACAAAGACATGTTAAAGCTAGCTGAGATGTCTAGTGGGA
The DNA here is from genome assembly GCA_025631205.1 of Nesometra sesokonis. NCBI lineage: Eukaryota > Metazoa > Echinodermata > Crinoidea > Comatulida > Antedonidae > Nesometra > Nesometra sesokonis. Next base: position 4,814 of record JAOTQE010119938.1, read on the forward strand.
ATTACCTGATTTTTTTACCTTCTCTTATCTTATGAATAATAAAAATTCAATTTATAAATTAATGTTACAATAGCCTATTCCATTTTCTGAAAAGGGGTGCTCATCTATAAATTTACCTCTTTACAAGTTTACATTTATGGTAGTTAAAATTTGATAAACAATATTTGTGTTTAGTGGTTGAATGTTAAAACACAGAAATGAATACATAGTAAACATTAATATTTGAATAGATCAAATCTGACAAAGGCCAAAAACCGGTTCAAAAAGTGGTATTTCATTGAATGGAGAATATTTAGGCCAGATATTTTCAAAAGGAACGCTTATTGAAATTAGGAGGCATCCTTATTTAAAGAGGGTGCTCTCACAATGGCCCTCTCTAAATTTCATATTTAGAGAAAGCCAGTTGAATTCCTATTCAAATAGTACATTTATTCACCCGAATATTGTAGTTGGAAAATAGTTAAATGAATGGCATTATTTAAGGTCAACAAAATATAATTCTGATTCATACATATTCCTACCACATCAAAGTTAAAGTCAATTATCATCAAGGTTAGTAAACTCCAGGACTCCAAAATGGACATATTTTGTTAGCATTATGGGGTAGCGTCCAGACTGGCAAGTATTGCCTTACGGGCACAGACAACCAGTTGATATGGAAACGAACCCACCATACAGTGAAGGCATGTTATATGACCCACAATCAAACTGAAACGGACAAAGGCCTACGTTTACGATGACATTGAGGTGTATTTTTAGGCAACTGATTCATGTAATTCTGCAATTAGCTAAGTAAGTAGGCCTGGGCCTTAACAGTTTCCGAATTTACTGTAACAAATTTTCATTTCGGTTACTATCAAACTCTATATTGGTCTTTAAGAAATGGTGTTATCGAACAGAATTTTTTTTTAATCTGAAGCAGTCAGAATTTCTGTATATTAATTAAATTTGTAGTGTCTAATTTTTGGGATGATTGCATTTCTTGCACATTTATATTAACCATTAAATGATCTTTTAAAATCTTTTTTTTTTCATGACAGATTTAAGATTTTTGGATTGGTTGGGCTTGGACACCCCAAAGACCATTTTGTTGGCTTTGTGTGATTTGAAATTTCCGTTTTCCAACATCATTTAAAAACTTACCTATTCAGATTATTTTTCCATTTCACTTGCTTCGAGCATACCTACTAATTTGCTCTATTTAAATATTTAACGATTTAACCATTTGTGTGATTGGTTAAATAATGATACCCACAACATCTATAGAATGGATACAATAAACCAAACCGTTAAAACACTCTGACCATGTTCTTCAGCTGTTGTTGACATATACACTCCTATTATAAGAATGTACACTTCTTTGCTCTTTGGGACCTAGTCAGCAAATAGAGAAAACCCTTAACAAAAGATGTTTGTTGAAATAATTATGAGTAATGTAAACAGTTTAGGTTCATTCCAGGTAGAGAGCAATGTCTGGATTCAAATAGTTGAAATAATTATGAGTAATGCAAACACTTTAGGTTCAGTCCAGGTAGAGAACAATGTCTGGATTCAAATGGGTCTATTAATAATGACCCTACTTATATATTTTGGCATGGAGTAGTTATGTTTTAGGAATATGTCACAACATCCTTCAACATCATCATAAATCACAGCTTTGCTACCAGTCACGGTACAACAATTTTGTGGAGCAGGGTTAAACAAAATTACTTTCTACTACTAAACTTGGTGCTATCATTTTAAATCATTCTATTATTATAGCTATTTGGCACTGGTAAATCACATGGATAATTGTAATCTTACCGGTAAATTTGATGGCTAAAGCCATACTCAGGATAACACTAGGAAGTATGTTGTCCCAATTAGTAAGATACTAAGCACTATATTTTTTATTAATTTGATGGGATGTTGGTTTATAAGATAATCTGGATTTCATGCAGAAACATATCTACGACTGTAACAATGTTTTATATTTTTATTCAAATTTCTATCATAGCCCATCACACATTTCGGCAAAAATGCGTAGTGATTTTATGAAATCAGAACAAACCATCCCAATAAAACTAATTTTATAATCATCAAATATTTTGATAGCAATTTTACAGCTTCAAAAAAATTAATTTCAATTAGAAATCACCATGACGAACTATAAAAGAAACTATACAATCTCAAAGTTATTCATCTTCCATTAAAATTTCTGATGATAATAACTAGCTGAATCTTCACGTGAGCTACATTCAGCATATAGCACGACCTACGCATTATATACAATGACATATAAATCAGTTGTTCAATCCCAGTAAATTATTCTAATCAACTATGTTTGTATCTTAGGCACGATGTCATCATCATTGGTGTTCTGCTATGTAGCAGGTCTTCAAAAAAACATTGATTTATGAGCTTTACCACTTTGATTCGTCTACTGCGATCCTTTTCGCATCTACATATTCCCCTTCTTCAGCGAGTCTAGTAAACGCATTCTTCTCCTACTGTACCAGCTGGTCTCTTCCCTTTCATTCTTCTATCATTAGTAGATTAGTATGTTCTAGCCAGATTTTCTTTCTCTTATCTTCACATCCTGATCTAAATCGTCCTAGCATGTTTTGCTGTATGCCTGCTTTTCTAGTATTATACATTACTTGACATCAATTAGGCTAGATGTACAGCAATAATGCACACATTTGTATTTCACAGGCTTTCAACAAATGTGAAGTATTCCCAATAGTTTGATTCGCAAACATTTTGAACATGAAGTTGCTTGATCGTGTTAAAATATTAAATTGTTATAGTCCTAAAAGAAATTAAACCCCCAACTTTTTTTACACTATATTTATAGCTGTTACTATTATAATTTGGCTTCCATAAATAACAATATTATTATTGGATAACCATTCTAATCCGTATAGTTGGTTCGAGGCAAAATTCAAGAATAATCATCTTCTGTATACAATTACTTTAATATCATACTCCGAGGCTTTCTATATGGCATGGCCAGGCAATATGATGGTTAATGTAGTATACTGCTATATTTCCAGTTAATCCTATATAATATTATTATAATCATGTTGCTATCTCAAAGCATGGAAGTTTGCTAACAGCCGAAAGGTCCACTAATCAACTTCAAGTAAGAAAGTACCATGTATAATCCAAACAATGAGATACATGCCATCATGACAGGATTCAATGGCGTGTATCTCATTGCTTGGAGTATGCATTATACTTCCTTAACTAATAGGCCAAGCGCTGTAGAATATCAATAATTTTTTATAAAGTTGTTTTCAAATTCTACTAATAGTATCTCAAGTGTGAACTGTCCACTTGATAGTGTTTGCAATAATTTCATGTTCTTGAAGTGCTTTCCAAGATGCATTTTTATCCCAATAAATACAAATTTAAATGAAATTACAGAATTTCACTCTTTAGACTTCGGTTTAGCATAAGTAAAATCCGGCCTAATAGTTTTTTAGGTATAGCTAGGCATAGACAGACAGACAAGTGAAATTCATTGCAGTACTAATTAAACTGCTGCAAAATACGAGCCAAGTCGCCGCAACTGTCTGGAAACATCTTGTAGATGTCGCTACGACTGTCTGAAACGTCTCGGCAACTACTTGGGAGACTGTGGAGTAACATCCCTGCGGGTTTCAGGCAACATGCTTGTCAATCTCCGAGACATCGCAGGAACATCTTCCTTGGTGAGATACGGTCTTTAGTCTGGGACTAATCTATTTTAAGCTGGATTATAAACAAACGAGGCATGTCAAGGTAAAACCCACCAAGTTGTCGCAAATTTGGAAATTGGAGTTAATATTGAAACTATATTGCTCTTGTTCCAAGCTTTTATATGAGGGGTCAATTATCAAAATCGGACAACTATAACTAAAGTTATGGAACAAAATAGACAAAAACTTCTTTTGTATTTGTTTACATTTCCTGTTGTTTATTTGCTTATTTCTCCATAACTTCCTGTGCAACAAATCAGTGGGTTTGCCATGACTACTGTAGCCTCAATCGCTGAGAATCTAGACCACTGTTAGCTAAAGCCACATTCACACTGACTTACTTAAGTAAAACTAACTGACTCACCAGTTAGTTTTACCGGATAAAGTCCTGTGTGAACAGCCTAGAAATCTGACTCCATAAAACTAACCCCAACAACCAAGAACAATCATTTTTTCGCGTGTATTCTCAACTTTATTGAGTATTCGGTACATTTACACGTCACAGTTGGGCAAAACAAATTATATCCAGTATAGCCTTGACGCAAAAAAATGTATTATTGCAAGTTTAACCGACCTAGAAAGTTAAATGCGGAGAGTGTGACTCGGGTATTATGACCTTCAGTAAAACGGTTTATTTTACAGGTTCTACCACTGATTATGGTAAAACTAACCATGAAAAATAATCCAAGTGTGAAAAATGGGAAGACCACTGGTAACATTTGAAATGTTACCAGTGGTCTTGGTAAATTATCCTCTTTTTCAAGATCCAGTACAACCGTAGCTTAATATAATCTGGTTTAACAATTACAGTATTTCAGTCACAAACCTGTAGGCCGTTTACCCTGCTTTGCACCTACCAGTATATGCTGCAGGTAGTTTAAGGTGAAAACAAGAATTTTGAACAATGTTCTTACTTAATAAACACCTGTAGTTCAGGTAAGGTCAATTTAAAAATGCTATTTTGTGCTAAAAGCTCTAAATAACAGAATAAATATGTCATAATAAATGCACATTAACTTTGTACTAAGGATGGTTTATACATTTAAAAATGTTCCTGGTACTCCTTCGACAAACAAGCCATTTGAATTTCTGTACTTTGTACTCTTATTTTATTCCGATAACATTATTGTTACAAGACAGTGGCGCCAAGTAGTAACTACCATGAAATAATAAATGGTGCAAACAAATAATTAGGTAGTATAAAATCAAATGCTTTATTTTAATAGCCATACTACATCCTTTTTATTTATTTGCAAGTATGTTCAATAAAATGGGCAAGCAGTAAAATGCAATCATGGAGAACATGTTCAATTTTATGTGATATAAAATTTCAAAGGCATAAGTTTTCTTAACATTTTATTTTCACAAAAAATAAGTGAAAAACTGCCAACTGGTGTTTAAACAAATCCGAGTGTTTTATAGTGTTTTTTAGTTTCTTTTTTATTTTGTGTCGCATCCAACATCCCTGTTCAATCTCTAAAACAAATTCGCCGACGAGTAGAAGACTGTCATCGCGTCTCGCAACCACACACACATAGGAAGCGACGGTTTAGTCGTACGACCGTTGCACAATGCAGTGACTGCCCGCCTTTAGATTTGTGACAATGACTGAGAATTATGACATCACAGTTTTACAGAATGATTTTTATAGCTTTGTCATTTTTTATTTCAATTAGATTTTTCCCCTTGTTTGTCCTAAATAGTATTTTTTATACGTAACTTGAAAATAATAAATCACAAAACAAAAAGAGTGAATGGCAAATTCATAGTGAATGCGTTCTAGGGATGGCCAGTAACGACTGAGTGAAAAATGCGCAATGCTTCAATATGAAGTCTTCACATTGTTGTCTTCATAGTGGACGTGCAAATCTAAAATTCCCTACGCTATTCTTATTCTGCACATGATAATGTTGTAAAGTATGTTACAACCTGATGTTTTTGAACTAGATACACGAGGAAATTTAATAAATTATTATTATTAATTGGGCTAAAACAACTAGCGATGCTTTTTTAGAAGCAGGGATGTAATTATGGTGGGCAGGGTTACCCACCCAAAAACGTTCAACCCACCCTCAAGCTTATTGTTCCACCCCCAGCCTAAGTTCAACCTGCCACCCACCATAAGCCTCTGGAAAAGGTAAAAATATTGTTTTTAATCATATTCCCACCCATCCTTATATTGTGCCACCCATCCTTGGATTTTTTTTAGCTACATCCATGCAGACAGGTAGCAAAGAAGGCTAAACCAAGTATTTTTTTAGGCCATGTTTTGAACATTTTATCTTAACTAAATACTTATTTAAATAGGTCTACAAATTTTAAATTTAAATTATGCAAATGATCATTTCATTCCACATTACAATTATAGCAAAATGATATGCATCTAGACCATCCTTAAATAAAAAAAATCTATAACATCTGCAACAGTGAAATTAAAATGCCATCTTCAAATTTAGCTTTCCAATTGGTAGGGTATAAACAAACAAACAGGTTAATGAACACAAATGATGGCCAACACCACAATTATCGTTAACAATAACTGAATCATTGTGAAACCAATAATTTCTAGTATTGTTTAAATTCAGAATTTCACACCCTGGTACTTGATTGACACAGGTTGGGCCAAGTCAGGCAGAATGCATTGATTATAGCTTGCATGGATGGTAAACACTCCCAGGTCTAACTTGACCTGATCAGGTCAATACAAGGTCAGCTCTATAGCACACCTATCTATTTACCTTACAATTATGATAAATCCATCAACTTCATCAAAAAATAATGCCCTTTAAATTATTCTTTACATGACAGGTTATACTATATCAAAACAAAATGCCTTGAGTTATTTATTATATTTACATTAGCATTACACAGTGACAATTTTTTTTGCCCAACTTTGATGTCAAATGTACTGAAAACTCAGAACAGTTGAGAATTATCTAGTTTTTTCCGATGACTACAGTGAATAATTTATCCCAAAATCGTAGGCAAGCATCAAAGGTAAGGCCCGGTCACAACACCTTAACTTTGTTAGAGCGTTCCTTGAATGGTAGGAACATGATTTATTTTAACACTCCAGCAAAGTTCTAGCAGTTTTATCGGGCCTGACCAGGCCTTGGAGGCCCGGCCACACCACCAGAACTTTGCTGAAGTGTTCTTAGAGCGGTGAAAATAATTAATCTTCATACTGTTCAAAAAATGCTCCAACAAAGTTTGGGCGGTGTGACCGGGCCATAAACATCTAAGTCAATCATAGCTGGGGCTAACATGGTGTATTTTAATCATTAAGGTTGTTTTCCGCTAGGGGAATCTATTCGTGTGAACCGTGATTTTTCGCTCTAGAGCATGCATAATAACAAATTTTGTAGTTGAAAATTTAACTGTACATGCTTATGAGTGAAAATTCGGGATTCACAAGATTAACTTTGCCTTGTGGAAAACAGCCTTTAGTGTTTGAGAGAAACTATGCCCACCTCCCCCCAACAGTAGCCAAATTTTAATGTAGCACATGACAATCAGACTATAAATCCGGGTCAAAGGTCACATGATCAAAATACTGTAAGGGCACCAAAAGCAAAGTCTTGTCTTAAGAACTGTACATGCCATATCAAAGTCCCACTTCTGACAATGCAATCATTATGGCAAAGTTTGAGCTGAAAACAGACAAAGATAGATTGACAAGATAAAACAATCTTTCCCTCCCCATCCAGTGTTCAATCCAAAGCAGGAATGTAATTATGCTGGGCAGAAGTGGGCGGGGCCATCCACCCTAAAGCTTATTTTAAGGACTTTTACCCAGGCTAATTTCAACTTCCCACCCACCCTAAGCCTCTGAAAAAGGTGAAAATACTGTTTTGTTTTTAATCATTTTACCACCCACCCTTTTACTGTTGGGCAATTCCACAGTGTAGAGCTAAATTCTCTATTTTTTAAAAACAATGAAAATGTGTGGAAATTGGTTTGAAAATGAAGTTTATAACCTATATGGTCTGAAATAAAACACCGTTTTCAAAGTTTTTGATATTTAAGGTAAAATATTTTATTCACAACATAGCTGAAGTATTCAACAACAAAATTGCCAATTTTCTATAAAATTAAGAATTAAAATTTAGTCAGAAAAAAATTGAATATTGTTATAATATTTAAATGA
>JAOTQE010119949.1:0-12681 GCA_025631205.1 Nesometra sesokonis
AAGCAGCATCCTGGTCAGGCATAAAAACAATTGTATCATCAACGTATCGTCGGTAGAATGATGGCATCTTGTTAGAATAATACTTTTTAGTTCAGTTTAAATGCAGGAAAGTGTCCTTCATGCGGATTTTCTGAGATTTACAGTCTTTTAATTATTTATTTTTCAATCTCTTTATGTAAGATTTTCTCAAAACCATGTTTTCATACATAACAACTTCAAATTCTCATATCTTTGGATCTACTCATCCAATTTATGTCATTTAATGTGTAGATTACAGCTTGCATGGTGTCCTATTAGAAGAAACCAACTTAACTACTCAATTTGGATTTTCCTACCATGAGACTCATTTTGTGGTGAGACCTCACATTTTGTATCAATCATAAACCTGTGTAAAATAGAGCTGTGAGAAAAAAGATTTATGCAAAGTTTCATTTCATTATTTATTTGGTCATTGTTCTTCTGAGTATGGTTTTAGCCATCAAATTTACTGTTAAATATTACAATTTACAAGTAAAATTTGTTTTTTTGAAAAATACTTATGATATAACTGTGTTTTTCATATTTTTTGCCCTCTTTTACTCTTTAGTATCACAGAGAATACAGCAATGTTCATAATATAGGCCTATAGTTATGTAAATACTCGGGGTAGGGCCAGAACGAACCCAAAAGCCATATCTGACAAGTCATGTTTTTTGGACAATAACCAGTATAAATTTTTCATTTGGGAGAGCACTGAACGAATGTATGGCCGAGCGGAAGGCAGGGGATCTGTGAACCATGCATAAACAACAGCATGGGTTCGAGGCCTGCTCGCACCATGGTTCTGGTGGTAGCTAACAAGTCTTCTCGGATAAGAACAATAAACTTTAGGCCCAGTTTACACAAACAGCACATGTGCACTTTAAAGAACCCGGTACATCTTTCGAGACGAGTAGCGCGTTACCTGGGTGTACTGGTCCATGCATGACCCCTGCCGTGGACAGCCGAAGTAGTGCAAGTACAACCCAGTACTGGCTGCATGACATAACATGACCCTTAGGGGAAAAGAAAGTCATAAGAATGTGTAACATCTGGTCCACGGCGCAATGAGCATCTTATTGATAATGGTGCATGTATAAATGCACACCATGGCATTACTAATTACTATTACTATTATGATGATGATGATAAAAAGAACCTGAAATTTGGTGAGATCAGGGTCATCCATAGTAAACTAAATTATTGTGGCCTATCTGGATGACTCAATCCCAAATTCAGATTTAAAGAAATACTAAACTGTTACAGACATTTAAAAGACTTCTCGACGATAGACCCACAAAACTAGCCCTAATTGAAGGTACGAAGGTAAAGAAACATGAAAATAATACAGTTTACTTTTTAAATTTGTTTCTGAAAATTCTTAAACCTTTTATTTTTTAATATTAAATTATTTTGACAGGACAAGAAAAACTTCTTCAAAATGCTGTTTACAAACAGCTCGCTCAATTGCCACCAGTTGAGCACCCACAAGCTCCTCTAGAACATCTTAAGGAACCACTAGCATACATAAGACGAGCACAGGTAAGAATGGTGATCATGCACCACAGCTAAAAACAGACAGTCACAGGGTACCACAGGGAACTGTTTGTGTATTTTTTGCCAAATGATGATATATAAGAAACATTAATATTTTTAACAAAAAATCACCACACCAAGCTTGTTACTACAGTTGAACCTCCCTGTGCAGACACCTATCGCAAGCGAACACCTCCCATAACGGATACGAATTCAAAGACCCGTTTGTTCTTACTATCAAATCAGTGCATTTGGTACCTCTCGTAAGCAGAACCTCCCGTAAGCGGACTCGATTGAACACATTTTGTCTTAAAATTTAGATTTTTTGTTTATTAATTTACTTCCCATAAGGAGACATCTAGGAAAATTTAGTGATTTTTCTGTAAAACGAATACAAATTTCTGCACAAAATCATCATTGCTGAGAATCAATTAACTGAACCAATCTTTAAGAATGCTAAACCATATGTAATAAAATATTGAATGCGGTGTCTAGAAATTAAGAGCCATTTGTGTTGAGAAGGCCATGAAATGTGAGACAAAAGTGTGTGTACATAATTTTACAGCTTAGACCCTCTATTGGCTGAAATTCTTGTAAGCGGACTCCTCGCGTCAGCGGACACTTTTTCTGGACCCGAGTGTGTTCGTTTAACAGTATTTTAAACTTTAAATTTGTTTGTAACTGAAAGAACCTACGATTTACTTTAGTATTGCGGTAGGAATATACAACACCTTTAAACTGGGAGATTTAAAATAAGCAATGCTTTGTTTGTTTTTATTAACTTAAAACTCGCTTTGCATTGCGATTGAATCAAAGACTTGCTTGAAGTTAAGTCTTTGCCTGTGACTCGAAAGAATGCTATATATTGGGTCGTAACATTTTAACATAGGCCTACTGTACCTTGACTCTGAAATTTTGTGAGCTACAAAATCTTTAAAAAAAATATCTTGTTCAGCTAAGGGGTAAAATTCCACCTGAGCCTGAAAAGGCATCCCACTGCTAGAATTTTGGGACTAAAAAGGACATTTGCCATATCTAGCCCAGCCCTCGAACTCATGACGTCATGTGTACCACCTTATGGCCTTGCCTGTTCATCCACGTAGAACTACCCGTTAAGAGTATTAGCATAAATGTCTCAAATTCTTAATTGAAGAGGAGCCATTCCAATGCTATGTCATAAGTTGCGCATGTTCAGTGTGCTCCGACCATTAGATATCATCTAATCAGATTTTCCAGACATTTTTTTCCCAAATCTCTTGGCTTCGTAGTTAGCTTACCACCCTCTACATTTTTTGATTGCTACTTTTGTTTGTTTTTGCCTCCAGGGCAGTGTGAAAATGAATTTATAAGCTGTTTATTTAGAAAAAAACTGTTCATACACATTTCGACATTAGCACAGCTATCCAAGAACTCATTCACCCAACTTTTAATGGTATCAGTACTTGTATTTGTTGTGTTATGGGGAAAAGTAAGATTTTTGATTTTACAAAAATTGGTGATTGTGTAGTATACTGGGAGACAATTTTCTACTGTTTTCCGAAGAGTTTGCTCATTCTTTTTTTTGTTTAATGTACATGAGCCATGTTGTACATGGGACCAACAACTTATCTTCTCATCCGAAGGATGATCAGGACATACGATATGCAAATGAAATGTAAGTGTCATCCTCAAGCGAATAAACATAATTGAAACATTCTAATATTTCAAATTTCAAATTTTTTAAAAACTTTTTCTTTCAAACTGACTTGTCAAAATCTATAAAAGTACCTTAGAATGTTAAATTCATGTGACGTGTCCTACAAGTGGTGTAATAATTAATGGGAGACAGCTTTTACATCTCAAAATGGCAGTGAAAGTGCGAACTTGGTGATAGCTCTTGTAAAGAATTTACCCTACTATTACTGAGAAGTAGGTATTATACCTGAGTGAATAAGCGTCTGGGTGCTTATAACGTTTTGAGTACTTTTAAGGGACAGATAGCCCAATAACCGGACGTTGTGAAAACTATTGTAAATTCAGGAATTGCTGTTAAAAATAATGAAAATTTGGATGGTTGCTTTTTCAAAATTAGAGGGATCCCTTTGAAAAATTTACCCTCTCCAACTAGGTGGGTCTACCATGTTACATTACTAGGAAGATCTACCTAGCAGCACAGTAGTGTTATTGGTGTTGCCTTAAGGTCATTAAGTGATTGTTATGATGCCAGTCTGAAGATCTATTAATGACTGTATTTTCCTATGTGCTTTTAGGGTATTGTTGACAGCATATCATTTCTTAGTCTCACTTGAGAGTGGAGCTGACCTTATGTTAATTACTGAGAAATGTATGGGTTTTGGTCATAATATGATAATAGTGTTAATGTTATGTGTGAATGGTTGTTTTTATAGGGTTAACCCTGCTAATTACCTAGATCTGCCTTGTCACTACCATTATCTACCATGTTAACCCTAGTTGAAGAGTGTTATTTTTTTAAGAGGATATGCTATTCAAATTATGTAGAGAACTTATTTCAACAAGGTCAAAAATAACAAAAATTAAAATTTGACAAATACTGTCATGCTGGGTGTCATATGAAAGCTCTATTGATTAATGCCGACCACAGTTTTAAAATGCATTTTAGCTTTAACTGAATACTCTTTTCGAAATATTTCAAATTTAAAGTCAATTAAATGGGGATGGGATGAAGTTTTTGACATAATTCTTTAACTGTGCACTTACAAGTATACATGAGCTGTCAAAATTAGCACAACAAGAGCATCAAAATGATACCAAACATGATGGTATTTGTTGATATTTAATTTTTGACCTTGACCTTCAATTTAGTCATGTGACTATTTAATGTTTATCTCTATAACTATTGGTTTATTGGTATAGGTGTATGGGACTTATTTATCAGTGTGCAATTCCCTTCCCAGTATACCAGTGATGACTACAGTATGTTTCGTGTGATATGTAAATGGTATCCATCTTGAAATTAAAATGGTACCTAACTTTTTTGCATCCAGCATCCCCAAAAGGATAGAAATAGCATAAAAATTCAATTTTGGCACAAAAATCCTGCTGGAATACATAGCTTTCTGTACTAATTCCAACAAAATGCTTAAGAAACATTTCACATAAATAGAAGGGCGCGCTTATTTGAGAAGGGCCTATTAAAATGCGGCACTTATTCAAGCAAATGTTAAAGCATGTTAAGTATGCATGTGTGTGCTGTTAATCAGAATCTCAACTTAAATTGGCTGTGTTGGATGTACCAATTATTACTTTTAATGTCTTCATGTACTATTAAAGTATGTCAGTCACTCTGTGAGTGTACCCTTAGGAATTTTAACATTAAAAAAAATATTCTAGTAGTTTGCTTGAGATTGTTTTTTTTTTCAGTCGAGAAAAGTAACATTTATAATGGTAGTTTTTAAATTTACTTTTCAAATTTTGAGCAACACATGTCAAAAACCACCAAGTTGTCGCACAAGAAGTTATTGAGGAATAAGCAAATAAACAGTAGGAAATATGTGAGGTCTCGCCACGAAATGAGTCGCATCGTAGGTGAGATCAAATTGAGATAATTACCAAAATATGTTTGAAGTCAAATTTTTTAAAAATTTAGTTTCAATCAATTATAAGTACTATGGTACTTACATTTCATTATAATATACTTTTAGATTTTCCTACAAATACAATGAGACTCACTTTGTGGTGAGAATCATATATAAACAAATACAGCGGAATTTTTTGTCTATTTTGTTCCATAACTTCGGTTATAGATGTCCAAATTAGACTCCTCATTTTAAAGCATCATTCAATATTAACTCCATTTGAGGCATGACATGGCAAATCCACCAAATTGTAGTAAAATTAAAAATTTAGTCATAACCATATTACACTTTTCGCAAACTTTAAAATGAGGGGTTAATTATCAAAATCGGGCGTCTATAACTGAAGTTATTGGATATTAAACAAATTTCTTTTGTATTTGTTTATATTTCCTGTTGTTTAATTGCTTATTTCTCAATAACATCCAGTGCGACAACTTTGTGGGTTTGCCATGACTAGCCTCATTTTTTAATTTTGCAACAACTTCTTGGTTTTTTGCCTTGACCTCCCCCATTTGCATTTAAAAAAAATTATTTACAATATAATGTGAATATATTAAAATAATGGTTACAATCTTGACACAGTTTTGTATATTAACTTGGTTTTGCAAATTGGAATTACTTAATTGCATCAAACATGTGATACGTCAATCATGGCTTGTCTATTGATGGCAAACCAATTGATTTCCATCAACCAAGCCTTAACGGAATGTTGCTAAGGCTGTTGAAATTTTTCAAATGTCTGTCAAATCAGAAAAATTAATTTAACGTTTTCCAAGCATTTAAAGTAATTTGATACTTTCTGTAAATATTGTGTACTGATTACTCGAACCCTTTCTTTTCTTGCTCTCGATATTTGCAATTTCAAAAATAATACTGTAGTTGTGATTTTATATTATCATTGAATTCTTAACCATTTTTTTAAGGTTGAATTATTTTACCCCCGTGAAATTTGTATATTTCTTGATAAAGTTACTGTACCCATTACCAAACAAATAATGCCAATGCCACACAAAATTCAATTATATTACTACTTATGCCATTAAGGGCAATTATCAACATCAACATTACAATCAAACAAAACGAGTCATTTTGTTTAAGCCTATATAATACTATATTGTACTGTTTAAATGTTTGCAAAGCAAAATTTCTATAAAGTTTGAGGTATGTTCAGTTATGTTTTTCGATGTGTATAGCACGTTATTCTGAATAGTCTCAAGTGGCTGTGGTCTTCAGTTGGTTTAAAATAACAGTGCAGTACAGTCTAAACATTTTTTTAAACGTATGTTAAAAAAACATAATTTCACTGTATAGGAATTAAAATAAAAACATAGAGCAATTGATCACTAATAATCAATTTTAGGAATTTTAGGTTGATACTTGCCTTGCAATGCCAAGGTCCTGGGTTCGATCCTAGCTGAATACCAAGTTCTTATAACACAGACAATGCCTCTTAATAAGATATTTTTAGAAAGCATTATGTATTTGTAAGTGGAGAGAAAACTTACTGTTAGACGTGACACGAAAAAGAAAAAAAAGCAATTATTTTTTAAGTTCATGGAGATCATAAAATATAGTAGTGCCGATTTGTAATTACAACACAATAGAAAAAATAAACGTGAACTACTTTTTCATGATTCGATAGTCATCATTTTTGTAGTGTTTTGATTTCTTTTAAAAAGTAGTGTGAAAAAATGTCTTAATATGAGATTGTGTCATTCCATTTTTATGTTCATACATATTATTTTCAACTGTATCACAGTTGAGTTAAAAATTATACAAAACATTCTATTATAAATTGTGTTGTGACAACATATAGTTATGTTGTATGCCATGTCATTTTGAGATATCACAAAAAGGCATAAAACGTGATAATTTGTTAAAAATGAGATTTTAGTTGTTTTTCCACTTTATCTATTTTTTTCGAAGTGGGTTTGTAAGATGATTTTTATCAGTTATACTCAACCTATAAGGTCAGAAATATTGCATCCTAACAATTTTTCACATATTTTGACAGCAAATGGTTTCAAATTTGCAAAAAAAAATGGCTTTTAGCAAAAAATCCTACGGAATTACACAACAGTCTATATTGTGGGAGCAGTTGGAGCAGTGATAGCAATAAGCCATTTTACGGTTTCAACTGCGCATGTGTATGATTAAGGTCAAGTCATAAAACGACCCACTGCTTATTGAAAAGGAATATGTGAGGTGTCACCACAAAATGAGTCGTGTTGTTCAGAAAACCAAAATTGAGTTATTGTTGTATTTAGATAGAAGAGATTATAAGCTTTAAATTGATTTTTAAATGAGGTTCATGCTTCAGTATAACCAGAGAAAAATCAGTTTAAAACATGGTTATATGAAAACACACTTTGGAGAAAATCGACTTTAAAGATAAACAACTCTTGACTTCCTGTATGTTTTACCATTGATTTTGAATAACAGCTTTTACAAAATGTAGTTCAAAAACACATTTATTGTAAAAAAACATAAACAGGAAAAATGTAATCATAAAATTCAATTACTAAACTTACCAAATCCACAGGAATCTCATTTTAGTGAAATTATGATTTTCTGTCTATTTTTGTGAATATCTCAAAATGACCTGGTGTACAACACGACTCATTTTGTCACGACACCTCACATATAATTGCCGCATTAGAGTAGCTATAGCATTTAAAATGTGATAGGTTGGAGTTGTGAAAGGAACTTGCTGATGTAGTAATTTGAATTTTTGAGATGTGACTAGTCTTTGAGCCCCACACCATGATTAAATAGTCTACTTGAGATTTTGCATAAAACAATGGGCGACATGAGAGTAGGATTGTTCTGCAGTACAATAAAAATGTAAAATAGGAATTAAAAATAATATAATTCATTTTTTACACATAACCACAGAAATGTAGCATAGCTATGGAGTAGCCCTAAGAAATAAAATCCAAACATAGTTATTGTATAATTCTTTCAGTAAAGGTCATCATCAGATAAAAACTGTAATATTTAAAAATTGTACTCTGCAAATGATTGATATTGTTGCAGATAAATGTTGATCGAACATTAAAATAATTTCTTTTTGAGTAAAAACATACTGTAAGCTCTAATTTAACACAAAATCACTTCCTACTTATTAGAAAATCTATTTTCTCAGCAGTTGATCTAGTAAAACATAAATTTAAAGATTTTTCGTCATGTACAGTATTAGGACTATAAATATCTGCTGTTTGAAAAATTGTAGAAAGGCACAGAGTAACTTTTTAAGTATATTAAGGTTTTAAAAAAGAAAAACTTTGTCTTAATAATTACAATGATCTAGTACATCTGAAGAAATTATGGTTAAATTTTGTTTATAAACTGATGTGTTAAAATTTTTAAACTGTTATACTATTTTTAAAAAATAAAATTTGAATATATAAAATTCATAATATTTAACTTTATAATTTGATGATTGTACTTAGTTTTATTTTTTTATCATAGTAAAGTTTACATAACAAAGCAATAGACCAAAATCATTATATCATAAATTCTTGCATTTCAGGGGCACTTTGGAGGCTTACTGCATCTTATATTCGAGATCGGAACCTTTTTTATCTTGATATTTTTACAAGCTGCAATAGTTTGCCTAAAAACATAAATCATTCTGTAAATGTTATGAAATATATAATCCAAGTGATCTGAAAATTGTAAGAAATCAATCCCAAAAAATAGGTAAATAGGAAAAAAATTGCAAATTTGCTAAATTTATTTACAGTAATACTAGGACCTACAAAAAAAATCTGACCTATTGAAACACATTTTAAAGATCCTTTTAGGCCTCATTGAAAGAATATCATGAATGCATAATCATAATCATAATCATAAACTTTATTCATCCTCATAATGAGAAAATTACATTGCTCGTCTTAGAACTCACTAAAAACATTAAGATATTAAATCGCCTTAAAACTGAATTAAATTACAATGGGAATCAATTCCTAGACAACCAGTCGTTGGTGTTTCCAGATGCCTGTTGGTATGAAGGAGTAAGGATAGCAGTTCGTACCAGCAGCCACAGACCTCAACCGTCCACTCACTTCTGAGACCAACTATTACAACATGTAATGGATGACTTTTATCTTCAATTACTACAACAACACATCTGAGGGCCCTAGAGGTGTGATGGGTGCATACGTACCATTCCCTACCCTCCCAACAAATAAAACTTTCTCCAACAGAAAAGTAATTGGAATTTAACCAATAATTAAATAACATGTAATAATATTGGAGGCTAGTCATGGCAAACCCACCAACTTGTCACACAGGAAGTTACTGAGAAATAAGCAAATAAACAACAGGAAATATAAACAAATACAAAGGAAATTTTTGTGTATTTTGTCCAATAACTTCAGTTATAGATGTCCGATGTTGATAATTGACCCCTCATTTTAACGCTTGTGAAATGTGCAATATGGTTTTAACAATAACTCAATTTTCAATTTTCCTACAACTTGGTGGTTTTGCCGTGTCATGCCTCATTGATTTAAGGAATTAATTGTTCTATAGAAAGAACTTAATGAGCTATTTTTTGGAAAGTCAATATGTGAGGTCTCACCACAAAATGAGTCGTATCGTAGGTGAGGCAAAATTGAGATAATCACCAAAATAGGTCTCAAGTCAAATTTTTGAAAAATTATTTTTAATCAATTATGAGTATTATGGTACTTACTTGTATTTCATTATGGTATACTTTTTAGTTCAGTTTCCATGTAGGTAGATTTTTAGTCTTTTAATTGTTTATTTTTAGGTTGCTTTTTCTCGAAACCGTATTTCAAATGCTCATATCTTAGGATCTACTTATCCAATGACTGTCATTTAAAGTGTAGGTTACAGCTTACAGCATACTCTATTAGAATGTACTAATAACTCAATTTTGGATTTTCCTACCATGAGACCCATTTTGTGGTGAGACCTCACATATGTATATAACAATAAAGTTAAACATAATAAGTAATTCCTTTCTAGTTTCTCCACTATGAAAATACAACATTTTTGTCAATTGTCAATGAAACAGATAATTGGGGATGATAAAAAATAACTTAATGACTTGATATTTCAGTCAAGGTTTGTATACAATGCATATTAAAGATCATCCATGTTGCTTTCTAGCAAAGGATGTCTCTCTTCTGATATAATTTGCAGCAACTGTACACAAACAATGCTTTTTTTTATCCATTGTACGATCTGTATTCAGAAGGATTAAAGTTCAAGAAGGTTATTTTCAAATTGTAATTTTATTGAATTTTCTCTTGAATATTATTGTGTTGTTTACATTTAGATCAGCTGCTGAGTTGAGTTCATCCTGGAACGAGCAGTGCATTGCTACTCAAAGACCGAATGTTTTTTTTTAACTCGCCTAGGGTTACTACGCACATCACGTTGTACTGTATTGTGTTCAAACAAAACTGCGATTAGGCAAAATATAGTGTATTGACCGACTAGCATGATTAAAATTATATTGCCGACTTTAACCAATTAGCTGACTTATAGTAAGCTTGTTTTCCTGCTGATCGTTATTCTGAAAATACAGATGGGAACGATGTTTCCAATCAACAATCTGAAAAACATAGCCTATTGTTAGACCCAATTTTTTGCCCATTTCTTTATAGTCTATAACTGCTAAAATATTTGAGATGGCTTTTTTTTTTACCAATGTATTTTGACAAATTGACATGATAGCTATAATTCTACTTTAGATACAGACTCGTACTACAAAATAAAAAGTGACTGTCAGATCAAGAAAAAGGGAATCATAAAAACATAAATAAGGATTAGGGTGAGGATAAATTTGTTGGTTCTAGTGTATGCATTAAGATTAGTTTTTTAAAACTTTATCTATAACCGGGCGGGTCCGGATTTTGCAAAAGAGGGCGTGCACTGTTGAGGAGGATGGGGTGTGTTAATGGTTTCAAATGTTATTTGTCTTCATTTTGCGTGTTTTTAGGCTATTTCATGTTATTATTTGTCTGCCACATAGTTTGTTTTTTATTTTGGGAGGATATCTTAGAGGGTGCACATAATATACGAGGGCAAACATGTACTTTGACAATATTAGAGGCAGTGGAGGCGCCAGGAATTCTCCGACGGCAGGGCAATGCCCCTGATAGGGAGGGGACCCCGACAGATAGTGCAACAGTGCAAGTTTGAGGTAAGCGTGTTCCCGGTGTTTAATTTGACAAGAAAAAAAACTTGCCATATTTTGCATGCCTTTTTAGCATCTTTGGTATATTGGAGCATGACTTTACCTACACAGCCCCAACAAGGTGTGGGGGGGGGGGGAGGGGTAGTTGCCGACGCTGATTAGAAGTGGCACACACTGGATGCACCCCCATCCCCTCTAAATCTGCCTCTGTGTAATCAGAATTTGCAGTCAGTCTGCACAGTGGAATTCAGGTGACAAGTTATAGAAATGTCACTGGTGGAAGCTTATTTGCTAGTGTTAGTTCTATCCAACAACCAGGTTATGCAATCTCTGCCCTGTTCAAATAAACTCACAGGCATTACATAATTTTACAGTGATATGGGACCCATGAATAGGTCTCACCCTATTACAAAACTGCAGTATGTATCCACACCAATATTTCCTTTTAAATATCTCAGCTTGAGAAAGTGCCATTCTCGAATAAACAAGCTTCCAAATATTTTTGCTCCGTAGCACTTGTTAAAATATACGTGGCATTAGCATTTTAATGTTGTTTATATGTTTGCAAGTAGAGATTTGAAACCCATTGAAGATCTTGAATTATGGTGCATATTTCATAAAAACCTCATAAGATCGAAGGATTATAAGATTTATTAGATAACATTTAAAGGCTATCTGATGTTTCATTTGATTGGCATGGGACAAGGTATAAAACATGGATAAAATGTGAATTATAGTT
Organism: Nesometra sesokonis; assembly: GCA_025631205.1. NCBI lineage: Eukaryota > Metazoa > Echinodermata > Crinoidea > Comatulida > Antedonidae > Nesometra > Nesometra sesokonis. The sequence goes on from JAOTQE010119949.1 coordinate 12,062, forward strand.
TACGAGATATTATTTTATGATGCATGTATTACAACTAAGCCTATTTTATTATTGCTTTCATTAATATACCTAATTGTTTTCTTCAATTTTTATTTTAATTAATTGAAAGAATTTGATTTGATTTTATAATCTTTGTTGCAGTAATGTTTTTGTTAGTCTCCATGCATGCGAATGTATGTTATAAATACAATACTATTTTTTTTTATTTACAAGTATACTGTAATTATATGAAACATAATTTATATAATTTTGCATTGTAAATTATTTTTTTCGACTAAACATTCTCTAGCAAAGATGTCTACTTCAATAGTCATCACTTTTGGTTATTTACAGGAGATTCAACTGTTTTAAAATAGTTATCTTAGAATTTTCTAAGACTAAACACATTCAGCCATTTCTTAAAGGCCTTCTATCAGCAAAAACTCTCAGTACCCAGCTCACTCCGATATGAACCACGATCCAGTGGTAATCATCTACAAGGTACAACTGTATTAGGGTACAGCAGACATGCCAAGTAGTACGGATTCTCCGTATTTTGTACGAAAATTTGAGCAAAATACGGAAGTACGTTTTTCTATTAAAAAATACGGAAAATTCCGACCACCAGCACTCCCATGCTG
>JAOTQE010119960.1:0-12680 GCA_025631205.1 Nesometra sesokonis
AATGACTGGGGTAGTAATAATTGTGAAGCGCTTAGTAATAAGCGCTATATAAATAAATTATTATTATTATTATTATTTAAATTTAGCACTTCAGTTTATACTAGACGTAAAAGGTTTCAAAGAACTATAGAAAATTATTTATCTCACTAAATAAAATGACAATTATTGTGTACAATATCAACATCAGGCACTATAAGTAATACAGCCAAATCTCCTAAAACAACAACCTGTGGATCATCGAATCTGTTTGGTTTTCTAGACAGTTTCATTTAGAATGCTTTACTTATGCCAATCATCTGATAAATTCTACAATTTTTAACAAGCTGCAAGTGGATTGTGGAAATTCCCGCAAAACAAATGTGTTGGCAATATACAGCACAACATCCAGCTGAGACGCTCCCGACTCAAAATCCGCACAGAATTGTTTTTGATTAGCCGTATGGAAGCTGCAATACATCGTGCAAAAGGCCAAATCTGATGATTGCAAGTGCTGTAAACAGGTCGGGAGCCAACTGCGAAAGGGCCTTAAAGACCACTTATAGCAATCAGCCCCAGATGGTTGGTTTTGGAGAGTTGAGTGTTCATATAAATTCTGTGTAAGTTACATCATCATATAGTACTACAGTAGGTTACATTGGACATTTTTTTCTTGCATACTTTCTAATTACCTCAACAACATGCTCTAACATTACCAATGTATTATATTAATTATAATTAATTATTCATTAACATGGTTGAACTTTATACAACCTGGCCATTTAGAAGTAGCTCAGTCAGCTAAAAATGTTTTAACTAATTTAGTTTAAAAAGTGAAAGAATTTTTTTTTAATTATAAATAGAGTATATTAAAACATTTTAAATTGAATTAAAATTTATCTTATCTACCTAAAAATAGCAGGACCTACAGTAAAATTTGACCAATATTCATTAAATATGCACCATTTTATAATTTAAAATAATTTAATGGAATGTCTTGTTCTTGCTATAAAATGAAGCATATTGAACGTCATAGGGCTTAGTTAAATATTTAATTTATGCATAAACTGAGAAATTTCGGAATACAATATTACTTTAAAATATGTTTTGGTAGACAATGACATAATAATATTTCCTCCTATTCTACTGCAGTTTCTGCACTTGCTAATACCTTTTTCACACTATCAAAAAATGTTACAACTATTAACAATTATTAACAAGTTTTAACAAGTTTAAGTCTTTCACAATTATTTATTTGTTTCACACACGCACGAAAAATCTCGGAATAATAATTTCGGATAATTGAGGGCACTGATCGTTGACAAAAAATGGCGAATGATAATACAAGTTACAAAATAGTTGATCCGGTGGTAGGCCGTGTTATTGTTGCGGAGGAGCAGCCTAGCCTAACTAGGTAGCTGGCCAACTAGGCCTAGGCTACCATAGTTTGCAGCAATTCGAGCGGCATGCATCATAATGAGTCGCCGCCGTGTATTTTACAAAGGTTCAGAATATTTTCAACATCACATTTCCAAGATTAGCAAGAAATCTAATAATTTTTGCAGAGGCTTAATAAATTCCATCACTGTGTTTGAATATTGTAAACAAACCTGCAAAAAGGTCAAAGCGAGTCAATACACTTGCGCATACAACAACGCGGAATATCTCGGAACAAAAACAGGCCTCACGGAGGCCTTTGTTTGTTCCGAGATAACCCAGGGGACCCTCATGAAATCTCGGAAACTTTTGCATGGTTTTGCTTTCACACTCACTCAAACTTGGTTACAACTTGTTACATTAAGTTGTTAATATTTGCAAAATAGAAGTAGTGTGAAAAGGGTAAAGACAACATGTTTAGAGAGAAAGTGGCATTTAGCTCAGTTGGTTTAGCTGGTGGAAATCACTGTGCGTGTGCTGAACTGTGGAGACTTGTTGGTTCATGGTTCGATCGAACACCATGCCACTCTCCTTGTGTTTCAGCTGGAGGGTCAATATACAAGTTAACAGCGCACCGTCTTTCGGATGAGATGTTAAAGCCGATGATGATGTGTACAAAATGGCTCATGTGCATGTTAAAGGACACAGTGCACTTCGGAAAATAGTAGGGGATTGTCTCCCGGTGTACTGCCCAATAACCACCAGAAGGACCCCACTGGAAATAAGTCCACTACGGACTTTCGTGGGTTATCCTTATAATAAAAATATGTCAAAAAAAAAATCAGAACAAAAATTATAAAAATACAAGTATTCAAAAAACTAGTACAGTAATACTAAATCCTATTGTCATACTATAGCACTCTACTCATTAAGCCTGTTTTACACTAGGCAAACATTTTCGCGCGATCGCATCAACTTACACTAGAATGCGATATATCACGCGATCTTTCCTGCTGTTGACCACACATGGAAATGGCTGCCGTAAATATCAATGACGTGAAAATTTCTGTTGATCTGATTGGACAGCGGGTTTTTTCGCCACAGCTCGCAGAGTAGAAACTGGACGAACTCAGTTTTTCGTTGCGGCAATTGGAAGCGAATCGCACGGTGATGCAGCGAATCATCTGTTTGACAACCAAGTTTAACGGCGCATGTGTGTGCTCGAAAAATTTTGTGTCGCGCAAATAAATTCGCCTAGTGTAAAACAGGCTTTAAAGAATTTCTTATCCCACAGCAGCACAAAACAAACATCTATATTTAAACCTGCCTAAGTCAAATCATAAATTTGACTTTTTAATTAATAGAAACACCAATCCGAAATTTTTTAGAATGGCTGATGACATAATTAATGTTGAAATACTGTATTAAATACTCGAATGATGCCATACCTCATTGCCTGGTGTACTGTATGCATTAAACTTTCTAGCTAATGAACCAAGCATAACGAATAAAATATATTGTAAAGATTAGGGCCTCAAAATGGATGTGGCATTAAAAGTTTGAATGTAGGTATACATTATACTTATTGGCTACTGAACCAACATAAAAAATAAAATCAATCATAAATATTATAGCCTTCAAATGTTACGGTATTAAAATTTTGGATAGAACTTTACTTTTCGTCCATTGTTAACACACCTTTTCTCCTGCGCTACATCCTATACTACCGCAATATGCAGCCTGCTCTGGAAAAATGGTACACATGTCAAAAATCTAAGTTTTTCAGATTTGTATTCTATCTGATGGGGATTTTTTTAAAATCTACAATGATATAAAAATGGATCTTAATGAATACCATAGAATCCAAATCATTGAATGGGACTGTAGTTGTAGAATCCAAAATAGGAAAAATTTACTTACACAAAATACAGCCCTCAAAATTAACGGCAGCATTAAGTATTAACGACATAAGTACTGCTATCTTTGGACTGGACATTGGTGATAAAATTTCTAGCGTAAATTAAGCCTATTTCATTGAGATTCCGACATTGAATGCAATGTATTGTACTTTATCTTGAAGGAAGCAAGTAATTTATTGCATTTTATTGTGAGTAAAATGTGAAGACTGAATTTAATAAGTTTGAACTTATCATTACGAAGTGATTTCAGGGGTTAATTAAACAACATACTGTACCAACGGTGGCATTTTAGTCAACGTAAATTATACACCGCTAGCAATTATACTAGCAGTATAGTTTTTCCATAATTTTTAGGGCTGTAAGGTAGTAATTTTGTATGTAAACAGAAATCCAATAGGATGTTATAGTGAAAGGCCATCTGTTATTTATGATTGCCATTGCCAAAGCAATCTGGGGCTGATTGCTATAAAACAGTCTTAACTGACGGTCTTAAACTTACAGAATAAAGCCGGCTTTAACACAGAGACGGTCTTAGAAACGTCACCCAAATTAGACCATTGCTATAAAACAAGTCTTTCCTAAGACCATGTTGAGTATTGAATCTCGAACAAACACTCCATAGTAACAGTAATTGAGGGGGCTATTTTAGGTAATTTTTGTGCCACATCGCATTTGATTTTTTTATGAAAATGTTATACAAGTTTTAATTTCATAATATGATGTATGTTTAAACAGTTATAGTTATAACAATTTATCAAAACAGTCAATTCAAGGTAAAATAATGCTGGCGCCACATTGTAAGTGATTTAAGACCACTTATAGCAATTCGCCCCAAATGTTGCTAGCTATTCCTAGATTATTTTTAACACCCTATGATTTTATCACTTAAAAACATTAGAGAGGTTTAGCCACACGTTCTTATCTTCTAGACTCACTTCCACATGTAGTAAACGTGTGGCTAGCAACGGCTGGCGAGCGCTGATATTTTTTCTGCACAAAATGTAATGACGTCACCACAATTTCTACACGTACACGTACCTAAGCAACGTGTGGCTAAACCTCTCTATTACTGTGAATCTTTAACTGATACCATCTCTTTAGAGAGCTCTCTCATCTTTTCCATATCATCGTCACTCCTGAAAACTTGAAGGAAATCATTCGCGACAGGTTTGATAGGGTCTGGGGTGCGGATAGCAAGTACCTCCTCAATCCTCGCTGACAGCTGGAAACTCATGGCCACCATCTCGTAATCAGCACTCTTGAGGTCGTCAATGGTGCGTTTGGTAAACGTACAGGCACTCTTTATGGTTGATAGTTGTAGATCAAGATTGTTTAACTGTGCCGATAGAAGACCACTTTTACGTTGATACTGGGTGTTAAGCTGGTGAAAATAAATATACTTATAAATTTTAAAATGAGTTTCAAATGTTATACATAAGATCAGTGGCGTGTCCAGGGGTTGCTTAAGGTGCTTGAGCATCCCCTGAGGAGGTAAGCAAGTCGATCTGACAATAAGACGCGGAAAGCTGCACACAGTAGCTGTAGCTGGTCAGTGTCACCAATTGTTCGTGCACTGCACGCCATCATTTTTATTTAGCCAACAAAACCGGGCTAGTATTCCTATTCTACAACCGCCTATACAAGGCGATTGAAGATTAGAGTGCGGCTACTGATCCAAAACTATACAAGCAAGATCAGTAATCGAATGAATCAGATCTGTATCGTGCTTGCTTTTATACTATTAACATCATCAGCAATGCAAATTTCAAATTTCTGCGACTACGCCTGAGGCGCTATTCACAATTTGCATAACTCCAGAAACAAAAAAATAATATATTGTATACAGTTTTAATAGGGAAGTAAGCATTTGAATTGGTATTTATAACGATATTTTAATTCAATTTTAATGTTGATGTATTGATTGTGCTGTAACTATCTGTTTGAAAAATAAGAAATTAAAAAGGATATTAAATTTGTTAACTTCAGTAAAGGTTTAATTTTATAAATGCAAGAACTATAGATAGAAAAAGAAAAGACAGAAGAAGTAAAGAAAAAGAAATATAGAACGGCAATCCAGAATATACAGTGATTAAAAAGCATTGTAACTCTACAAATGATGAAATAATTACCTTAGTCAAACAAGCGTTTTCATGCTGCTGCAAGATCAGTTTAATGCTTTCAAATGCATCCTTTATTTCTGTCTTGCACATCGCATGTCGGTCCTTCAGGCTTTGTAGCCTTGCGTTAACGCCATTGCGACCATGTTCAAGTGGCGGCACCCTCGATTCTGCTTCAACTAATAAAGAGTTAATGGCACGAAGCCGGTCCTCAGCTGCGGAATTTAAATTTAGTATCATGTGACCATCTTCGTGCTCGAATCGTATACATTTCTTACACACTATTATGTTGCACGTACTACAGTAATACTTTAGTTCTTTCTCAGAGTGATATTGACAATTTCTTCGTTTCTTTGAGGAAAACTGCAGCTTTAAACGAATCGCAGCCCTTTGAAATATATTTCCACTGGCATGACGATCAATTTTTGGTTCATTCTCACGGGCTCTGGGTCTTTGCGTTACACCATGCGACTCCAAAGCATGAGTCGTTGAACTCACTCGAGGCCGATTAGGCTGCTCCGATAGGAAATCTGTTAGATCTCGAACAAATATATTATTTGGTAATGCATCAACCCCTCCTTGTCGTGGGACTTGGACCTCTCTGCGGCAAACAGGGCAGGCGAACTTCCTCTTATCTTGTGCTAGTTTCTGTATGCATCCACGGCAGAAAGAATGCATGCAAGGCAGTAACTTTGGTGTTTCGTTGTATGTCTCTAAGCAAATCGTACAAGTTAAAAATCGTTCACTGAATTCATCTTGTTCATCATTGGTTGACCCTCCGAACATTCCACTCGTGGCCAACTGACTGGCTATAGATACCCGATTTGCTTGAGGTAATCGATTGGGTGGTTGAGCGGTATGCGAAGGGGATTGGCTTGGTGGCTGGCTTGGCCTGGGTGGTGGTTGTCCTGGATGGGATGTAGGTCTAGGCTGTGGGCTAGATGAACAGTCATCATCAAATGGATTTGTACTTGGTTGCTCAGCACACTCGTTAAATGGATTTCCACCACAACTTGCCATTTCTTGTAAAGCTATGGCTTAGATATAGTTAGTTGGTACCTGCATAAAGAGGGGATAAATAATATTAACATTCTAGCAAGACTAGATCAGAGGGGGGGCTATAAAGGCCATTGGGATCTAACCATTTCCCACTACAAACACCAAGTATTAATAATAGTAGTAATTCTGTATCCCATTATATGGCCCAGGAGACAAATCTCCCTACAAGATTTATTTGTGAATTTTACTTCGTAATTTTTTACATCTAATTTCTTTTGCCGTAGACATCATGCAAAAGTGCGCAACTACAAGTTTTTTAATTGATAGCGTAAATTTGGAAGTTTGTATTCATCGATAAAAAATGCTATCATAATAAGAAATGTGCAATGTTGTTGTAAAATAGGAAAATTTATCCAGGAGAAAAAAAAAATGGGCTGGGAGCCAGGTCTAAAAAAAACAACTGGAGCGTACCTGCATGTAGGATCCAGGTTCAATAGTTACCACAGATTGCAGTTTAGCGTTCAAAGTTTTACAGTATTTAGGCCTAGGCCTAGTTTTGGTATGGTAAACAATGGACAAAATTTGTTCACATGATGTTGGCTCGATCGTTTGTGTGAGAGCTCGGATCGATCCCCAATCAATCAAACCTAGCCTATAGGTCTGCTTATTAACAAGGCCTACCACTACCTAAATAATAAGGCCGATTACCCTGGCTAGCCAGGCTCTCTCTGACTGTTTGTTAGCCTTTAGAAGCCCTGAGCTAAGGGCGCCTAGCCTACTTTAGAGTCGAATACGCGGGCCAAGCCTACTAGGCCTATATGATATATTAACACCGTCAGTACTGGTTTATATACAGAGTTTAAGGAGATCCGAGTTTAATTATAGTACTTCAATTCTAACCAACCATTTCACTGTTTTCTGTCTAATAAAAGTGAGAAAACAGTGTCTGTTTCCTTGTTTATCTTTACAAATAAAACGAACATAATATCTGCACCTCGGTTTTCTATATTGAACCGCGAGAGGGCAGTATTTATAAACTGAAAATCACGACATCAATTATTATAGTCAAAGTGAGTTTCGCAAATTTACGAAATACGATAACGAAACGGAGGGCTACGTCACACTTACATTTTTTTAAGTTGCTAAATGGGTTCTAAAATATATTAAATTTTCTACCAACGAATCGTTGATGATTATCCGACCAACATTGACAGATATTAAATGTGTTCTATTATTCAAAATTGATAATCATAATCACCCGCCTGATTAATTAATTTTACACTTCCCTGATTAAGCAGTGGATTTGGTGATAGCAAAGATTGTCGATAGTTTTGGTGACGGTGTGTAAAGCGCTCTGATTAATTAATGGATCTCTGTAAATTGAAATTTGGTGATGCTTGGAAAAATTAGAGTTTGAATTTACAGCAACCTTATAGTCGCAAAAAATGGCAGCGCTGGGGGGAGGGGGAGAGAGCTCGAAGAACAATTCACTTCATTTACAAATATACCGAAGGCCTTCACAATCTGCCAAACATCACTTAACAATTGAGTTTTTAGAAGGAAATAAAGATTGGAAACTTGTGAAAAGGGTGGTTTTTGTGTCTTTTTTTATTGATCCGAAGGGGAGTTTTAGATATTTTTTACAAATTTTAAATATTTTTTGTCTCGAGGGGACTTGAACCCGTGTTTGAATTTCGTTGCTGGTTACAACCGTTTTACCCATCAGTAAAATAAAAAACGAACGATGGGATTTTTTCTTTCTTTTTTTGTCCCGAGGAAACTTGAACCTGTGTTTTATTTCATAGATTAGATATTGATAGCTGCTAAAATCGGTCGATATTAAACCGAGTTTTAGAAGAAAATGACGATTCCAAACAAATTTTAAAGCAATAACGCATGACGGAACTCTAGTTTGTCCATTATTTTTGTATTAGCCCTACACATTACTTCATACTGTAGGCCTACGTTTTTCCTGGTAACAGTATTTTTTTTCAAAACAAAGTTTAGTCATTTTTAAGTCATAGCAAGTTTATATATTAAAAGACATTAAATAATATAGTGTGTTAAGGTATGCGATGACCGTTGTTAATAAATACAGAGTTAAATTTAATATGCTTTGAATTAAATACAGTAATCACCGTCCTCTTTTACTGTACTTACAAGTTATCATGTTTCGTTATTTTACTCTATCGCCCTCTATAATTTACGCTGATGATGTCATTTCCGGTATTCCCGTCGGCGATCGACTACCGGTTGAACACATACGATCGTTATTTTGATTAATAAAACTGTCTTTATTGAGGGAGTGTTATTATACTATTGAGGTAAGGTATTTCCTATTTTATAGAACATATTTACTCATCACCTGTCTTACCCACTTCTTGTTTCAGTGATAATAAATTGAGTTGTGCTCCCTCTAAAAACCCAGCCCATCTTTGTTTCAGAAAATGGTTCTCCCACACACGTTCCCATCCTGTTGTGTGTGTATGTATGGAGGAAGAGAATAAACAGGATGTCACAATATTTTCATAGATCAGAAAAGAATGTAAAAACCACGACGTTTACAAATTTGGAAGATGAAGTGTTCGTCATTATATTCGTATTTAATCCTCGTTTCTTTACCGTATTACAATTTAACAAAAATTAACACAAACATAGATAGGAGTGTGTGTGTGCAGTGGTGGTACCTTCTTCCTGGCCACAGAGTCAGACTCATAATTTATTTATTTTTTTACAAATTTGAACCCAGGACCTCGGGATTGGTAGACAAGCATGTTTACCACCAAGCTACAGTGCACTACAAATTGTATGGATAAAATCTGAAAAACTAAATTTGAATTGAATTGAATAGAGGAAAACATATTATTATGAACTAGCCTAGGCAGGCTACAAAATGGTGTGAAGGAAAAGACCATTCATTTCCAATGATAATACTTTTTGTTAAGTTAATGGAAAAGGATTTAAATTGTCACAAAAGGATTGACGTCTGGTAATACAACAGTGATTGCATAGTTGACCTCTTTGTTTGATTTACAGTTTATAAGCTAGGCCTATCTCTGCATTGACTGTCCAGAGGACAAAATTCCTTGTAAAGAATCACAGTTTATGTGGTGAGTTTATCACTGTGTTGAGCTTTTCATTTTATGAAAATTTCACTCAAAGCAAGAAGCCCTTGCTTTTGTCGTCTGCTTAATACCTAGAAGTAAACTACGAGTAGGCTACAACAGTATACCTCTAGTAGCTAATACCAAAGAGTGGGCATATGATACAAGAGTGAGCTTACACCTAGAGTGGGTTTATTGAGTGGGCTTATAACTAGGAGCAGGGCTCCCAAGTCTCCAGGATTAAACAGGAATTTGAATTTTCCTTGATTATCTCTAGTAGGATTGTTGAAGAATTAACAATATAAACAAAAAATATGTACTATTTTTCATTTATTTGGACATGAAATGCTATTTTGAAGAAGCTTCATTTTTCAATAATTGTACCAAATATAACTTTTCATTTGTAATTAATCAAATTGTTGCTCAAATAATTTCAGTTAGATACACAACAGTACCCCAAAACAGTGACAAACACTGGTCAACATTTATTCAGCATTTCTAGTTTTTCAACTTTGGAGTTCTGTAGGAGTAAAGTACACTCTTATCTCAGAGTAAAGTGGGCGTTCTGATTCCTATGCGCTCATACCTAGAGTGGCCTTATCAATGATTAGGCCTATAACAGTACTGTAAGAGTGGATGTACACCTAAAGGGTAGCTTAAGTACAAGTGGGTTTGTACATAGTGGTCTAATACCAAAGGATGGAATTATACCTTAGAGAACTGACTTAACCTAAGAGTGGGGTTATATTTTACTTATAATGTACCAGAGTGGACATGCCCAAGAGTGTCCATCTAAAAGTAGACTTATACAAGAGTTGGCTTCCATAGTTGGCTGGTACACGTACAGTATATTAATGCTCATCCTATCCAAATTTCTGGAATCTCGGTATACATTTTTTTTCAAACTGAAAAGAGACTTTTGTCTCAACCAATCTAGTGACATCATTACAATACATATACTGGTAATTAGCCTTACTTTGAATTATTACGTTAATTGTGATTTAAAAAAAAAACATCGTTATACGGTAATAATTTTTGTAAAGTGATCATCAATTTCTATTAAAACATGATACTGTATTATTTTTGACTGCAAGTCGGACTTTTTTAATACATATAATTGTACACAAACATTTCCATTCACTGCCTTCTGAGATATATATGTTTTTACACCAAAATAAAAATTAATTAATTAATAATACATTTTCTTGTTTCTCAGCAACTTCCTATCACATAGCCATTCAGTGCATCATAAGGCTTTTAAACATATTTTAATGACCTTTCTTCATTTTGTATTCATCAATTATTCATCCAATCTTTTATGATTTTATTGGAATAGTTTGAATATTAGTCTTCAATGCTATTCAATAATCTTGTCTCAATCAATAAATAGAAGTAAGCATTCGGTTCTTTAACTCCTTTGTAAGAAATATTGGTTAATGGTTGGTACTTTGTCAGCAATTAAAAGGAAAAACAAAAACTTTTTTCAAGCAAACATTTAAAATCAGTGTTTAAGCTAGAAAAACATCTTTTCTGCAACTTGGCTAATTTAGCTTTAATGAAAGTTTGATGAGACAAAAGCACACAAAATAATGCTGTATAAAAAATTAAGTTTACAGCAAGAAGTGTCGTGAGTTGCTAATAATATAACAAAACAAAATTAAATTTGAGTAAATTCACAAAAAAATATTTTATAAATCCTTCAAATGGTGAATGCTAATGACATTGCTCTTAGCACTAAACAAAACTAAATGAGAGGTGTCACCACAAAATGAGTCACGTTGTACAGAAAACCAAAATTGTTATATTTGGATATAAGAGATTATAAGCTTTAAATTGGCGTTTAAATGAGGTTCATAGCTTCAGTATAAGAGAAAAATCATTTTAAAACAGGTGTATGAAAACACACTTTGGAGAAAATTTACTTTAAAGATAAACAACTGTTGACTTCCTGTATGTTTTTCCATTGATTTTGAAAACAGCCTCTAAAAATGTAGTTCAAAATATTTTTATTGTAAATAGACATAAACAGGAAGAATGTAATCATAAAATTGAATTACGGTCATGTGACTTGAGTTCGCCGTCAAAAAAGGTGGCGGCGTCACACATTTCCAAATTGTTCAAATTAAAATTAGCATAATTCAACAACTACAGTACACAGTGTAAATCAGCAAGTCTGGTATTATTTTGGAGCTAATATACTGGGCTACAAATCCTGAAAGTTTTAGCTCCGTAGAACATGACACTATTTAATGGCATGTATTTATCTACGTGTTGTCAGGGGTGGCGGAGATGGATGAGTATGAGGTGGATGAGCATCCTGTGTTAAAGAATAGGAAAAATGCTCATTTTTGGAATGAACGTTTTAAATAATTTTTTAATAACTTTTACAATTGGTAAGCTATCCAGTTCATTTTTGTTGTATTTTAAAGGTTATTTAATAGACTTCATGCTGTGACTGAAATATGAAATCAAAGACAAGATGAATATATGATGAGTAATTATTTAATGAGTACTCCATGCAAAGTTTTTTTAAAATGTAAGAAAAAAAAATAACCGAAAGAGCATGTAAAGTTTATTTCTTGATCCTGGAAGCTGTAAACTATGTATTAGTTTGTTTTAAATAATAAAACCATACTTTAAATATCACAACCAGATAAAACAATGAACTGTTTATTTAGGGGAAAATGTTTCACTGAATAATATTTGTAGTGATAATGGATTCTTAAACTAAACATTCATGAAGGGTACTGTAAAATCAGTTAATAGTGGGTTATTTGTCTTTTCAAGATCAAACATTATTATTGCAAAACCTGTGGCAAGTAATTTATTAAAATTTTTAATTTTATTCATTACAGTATACAGTATTATGTGGGGATTTACATAATTTTGAAAAGGAATTTTTTTTTTGTAAGATTCAGTGATTTTTTTTTTTGTTGCATTGCGATATCATGAGGACATATTCTGTATAGTATCAAATAATAAACTTATTGGAAAGATCATTTTATTATCAGAAATATAACATTATCTATTAATGATTATCTTTCAATTACCTTACAGTATTGTGACATTAATGTGTATCGAATTTGTTTCTGGAAAGGCTTTATTCCCCGACATAAATACCAAAATTACAGCACATTTCGTGGTGCATTCTACCTAGTTTTATAGTATTCCTTTGTAGTGAAGTAATA
>JAOTQE010119971.1:0-12679 GCA_025631205.1 Nesometra sesokonis
ATTCTGGATACTATTACAGTACAACAGCATGTTTCCTACATAAAGGAAATAAAAATTGTCTACGTTGAAGAAAAGTAACGTACACCTAATAGACACAAAATGAGTTTAATAATTAATGTAAATTTACTATTGAACAAAGTTGGCATTTTTTGTAGTCCTGTTTTTAAGGAAATTATCATTGTTAACAATTTGATATATCACATTCGTCATTTTCTAGTAAAAACGCCTACCCAAATAAACGTCTCATTCAAATAAATCCCTTTAAATATTTTCAAAAAACGTCTCATTCAAATAAATCCCTTTAAATATTTTCAAAAAATGTTAATACAAAGCAACAATTTGTGTTTTGGTGAGTGTATAATAGGTATATCAGAATTGGTCATTTTCAGGTACAATGTCACATTATAGTACATAATTATAACCTTAGGGCCTATATGTTTCTATAAATAATTTTACTAATAAGCCAACAAAGTTCAAACCTCAAATCTGACTTTCCGTGGTAAAATGTAGCCTTCCATGGCCACCATTTAATAATAATAAAAATAGTAATAGTAATAGTAAACTTATAGAGCGCATGTATCCACTGCTAGAGTGCTCAAGGCGCTTAAACATTTAGTGAGGAAAAAACATGAAAACAAAATAACAGTGAACAAAAATCACATGAAATAAAAACAAAACAACGCACATTGCCGCTCCGTTTACCAGCAATTTAAGGTGCAAGACCCCCCAGTTCATAACTTAAAAAGATATGGATATATCTTGGCCAAAGATAACATTACCTCCGGCCATTGTTTTTGGGTAAAATGTTTAAAGTAATGTACTAGGCTACATATTATGTTCTGGGAAGTTAGAGCCAAATGCAGACGTTTCTATGACCAGTTATCGGAGACTGAACCAGGTCAAAGTCATTGACCTAACACCTGACCATTTTGTATTAATGTGTTTCATTATGGTACATAGTAATATATGATGTCCCAACATTTTAAGCACAAACTCTTCTGTTACTAATACAGTAATTAAGATATGGTTAGACAAGGTCAAATGTCAATAACTTTGTACCAGGTCGCTTTGTGATAAAATATTCCATTATAGTACATAGAAACATATGTTCTGAGAAATTTAAACCCAAACTCAATTCGCAACGACCAGTAATTCTCAAGATATGGACAAATTACGTCAAAGGTCAATAACCTCACACTCGGTCATTTTTTGGTAAAGTGTTCCATTATATTACATAGAATCATTTATGTTCTGATTAATGTAAGCCCAAGCACAAGTCTCTACGACCAGTAATTCCCAAGATATTGTCATATTAAGTCAAAGGTCAATAACTTCACACCCTGTCATTTTTTGGTAATATGTTCCATTATAGTACATAGAAACATGTATGTTCTGATTAATTTAAGCCCAAACACAAGTCTCTATGACCACTAGTTACTGAGATATGATTAGACCATGCCAAAGGTCAAAGAGGTCAGAAATAGCAGTTCCGGTCATTTTCCGGCTAAACTTTTCATTAAAGCAAATATAAATGTGCATATTGCCAATAATCTGACACCAAAATTAACTCTCCATGATTAGTCGTTGCAAAGATATCAAGTATTTTTAAAAAACATGGCCGCCATTTTGTTTATGCCAATGAGAGGGTAAAAAACCCAAAATTTCACTTGGGAACCAGGTTAATCGGATTCAGAATACCAAAATTATGCTAAATAGCCAGGTTCCCAACTTTTACCCAAATTTGCCTCTAGGACCTTATAGAGAGCATTTTTTTCTGAAATCCAACTAGTCTACTAGCCTCTAAGTATTGATTTGTAAAATTTCATAATAGTAGAATCTTTTGGTTTTCTTTCGCTTATATATATATATTAGGAAAATAACCAGATCATTGGAACAGCATGCCAAAAATTGTTCCATAAAAAATAAATCGGTAAGTCCATGATAATATTTAGTTTCGAACAGTTCTATCCATCTAAATGTTATCACGTGTTTAAAAATATCCTCGTGCACATATGGAAACTTTTTCACCAGTTTGTATCATTTCCTATAAGTCAGTGAATCAAGGTAAAAACACTCTGCTGTGTCGGTAGTTCATATCTTGACCCGATAGGAGAACATTTTTTTATTAGATATGTTTTATATTTCCTTTTTTTTCGACACAACTACCCTACCAATCACATCAAATTTCATATCGGATTCAAGCTAATTAAATTCCCTCCAAGAATCCTTTTGAGCCAGCACGATCAAAGAACTATTTACGAGTAAGGAAGTAATAACCCAACTTACAAAAGCCTAAACCTCAGATTTGAAGAAACTCCCTATCTAAATCGGCATGAGGATCTGTCACAGTTCGAAGTTTTCCGAGGAAACTGTTTGGAATGATTTTCAAGTTATTCTTCACAGATAGGAAAAATAATAATTTTTACAACATAGTCCGTTTGGGCCACATGAAAATCATAAAAAAAATGTCCCAATGGTTAAGGCTACCGTAGAGAGCAAATGATACATTTTCATATGACAAAATGACATGTCGAATTTGAGGTGTTATTCGCCACGCATGATTTTCTTTGGCAGACCTTATGACGTGTTTAACAGACATTGACAGAAGTCGAGTATGTGACACTATAAAGCAATAATAGAAATTAACACAACCTCAATCCCGTGATAAAGGCTACTAAAATACCGTCATCTGAAATTGTGAAAAGGGTTACCCTATAATTTTATACAATTTTGTATTAATGTGCGTAGTATTATATTTTTCTATTTTGCTATCTAGAGTGAGAAAAGACGTGTTTAACTCTAACATATTATAACGTATAAACTCTTAAGTCAGTGTTGAGCAACTGTTATGGACAAATCGCTGGTCACATGTTCAGTGTTGAACGCTTGTTGGCATTATTAACCGAGACAGAGCTATAAGCTGCATCTGTTGAGAAAGTATGTAGTCACTCTTTCAAATCCTTCGAAGTTTGATTTCTGAGAATCGAAATTTCAGTCTAGTGACATTATACTCTAGCATCCATGACATTCCATTCCCGGATTCTTTATAATTGCCATTAAGATACATTTTGTGGCAACCCCAGAACCACCAGCCACCCAGACCTTTAATAGCACAGTTCTTTACATGGGTATCATTATCGTGATCATAGGTAGAAAATTGCTTATTCCTGTGAACTTCCAGTGCGTCATCTGAAATAGTAAACACGGTTGAAGTTTTAGGGCTTTTAGTTTTAGACCTAGTGGTTGTGTGCCTGATCTTAATATTTTCTAATTGTCCTTTTTGGTACATTGAAGACAACACACACAAATCTATCATATTCACCAATCTAACTAAATCCTATCACATCGTCGTACACTCAATATGTGGCAGAGCCAAGCAAAATGTGGCATAAGTCGGAAAATTGAAAATTTATTAAACTACACATTATTATCTTTAACATGCAAACAAAATCAGTTTCATACGATATTTCCTTGCGAAGTTATAAACAATCAAAGTTTCAGCATTTAAAATGTAAGTTTTGAGAAAACTGCGTTTAAAATTTGTTTATCAATATACATTGACTAAGCAAGGTCATTTTAAATCGCATTTTTTAAACATTATTTTGATCATATCTGAGAATTGTTAAGGTAGTATGAAAGTTGAATGTATGAGCTGAATATTTTTTTTAATGAAATAAAATTTAAAATAAATGACCATTTTAAAATTTCTGCCTATGTTGTAAAACTAGCATTTGCGACTTATGTTTCATTTGGTTTGGCTCTGCCACACACACACACATGCACAACGTAACAGTAGAGAAAATCCGACTAAGATCGGAAAAATCAATTAAATAGCCACTAGGACTAAGCCCTCATCTGCAGACGGGCTTTACTTTTACCTGTCCACAATACTGGCTTCACCTGTCCACAACACATGGTTTTATCTGTCAACATTACGGGCTTTATCTGTCCACAATACGGGCTTTTTATCTGTCCACATTACGGGTTTTTTATCTGTCCAAAATACGGGGCTTTCATCTGTCAACAATACGGGCTTTATCTGTCCACAATACGGGCTTTTTATCTGTCCACATTACGGGTTTTTATCTTTCCAAAATACGGGCTTTCATCTGTCAACAATACGGGATTTATCTGTCCACAATACGGGCTTTTTATCTGTCCACAATACGAGTATTCACTTGTCAACATTACGGGCTATATCTGTCCAAAATACGGGCTTTTTTATCTGTCTACATTACGGGCGTTTTCACCTGTCCACAATACGGTCATTGAGCTATCCACAATACGGGCTTTATCTGTCAACAATACGGGCTTCTTTATCTGTCCACATTACAGGCTTTATCTGTCCACAATACGGGCTTTCATTTGTTCACAATATGAGCTTTATCTGTCCACAATACGGGTTTTTATCTGTCCACAATACGGACTGCGGTAGGTCTTGACCATAATACGGGCAATCATATATCCACAATACGGGCTTTATCTGGCCACAGTACGGGCTTTTTCTGTCCACAATACGGGCTGAGGGATCTCTTGTCAACAATACAGGCTTTCATCAATATTGTTATTGTTGTTGTTATTGTTATTGCTATTGCTTTTAATGTTGTTATTGCTATGATGATGATGATGATGATGATTATTATTATTATTATTATTATTATTATTCTACCGATTCTAGTGATTCTAATTATATAAAGTCCTATAAAACGTCATGAGTACGTTAATTTTAAATATGATCGATTGCATTAAGTAAAGAATTATTAACGTTAACAACTTTAGAACATAAATTATTATTTTGTAATACAAAAATAATAAACTTGACATTTTCACTAATTGGTTACAAAGTAATCATAACGATTCTAAACATTACTAAATCTGTAAAAATAATAATTTTAATATTGGACTCCTATAATGCTGCATGTATTAATCAGCCCGTATTGTGGAAAGATAAAAAGCCCGTATTGTGGACAGATAAAAAGCCCGTATTGTGGACAGATAGAGCCCGTAATGTGGACATGTGAAAGCCCGTCTTACATGTAATTTTCATCACAGGTAAGAAAGACATACAGATAATAAGACGTAATACACATCACAAGTAGGACAGACAAACAAAGCAGACAGACAGACAGCAAGACAGACAGACATGTTTGACATTGTTAATACACATTACAGGTAGAACAGACAGACAGACAAGTTTGAAATTGGCAATAAACATCACAGGTAGGACAGACAGACAGAAAGACAGAAATGCAGGTTTGACAATTCTAATACACATCGCAAGTAGGACAGACAGACAGATTTGACTTTCGTAATACACGTCACAATTAGGACATACAGGCAGACATGTTGCTTGACATTGCTAATAAATATCACAGGTAGGACAGAAAGAAACACAAGACGGACAGCAAGACACCAAGAAATACAGGCTTAACGTAGGTAATAAATAACACAGGTAGGACAGACAGACAGAAAGACAGACAACAGATAAAGAAGCCGGTAATGTAGACAGATAAAAAGCCCGTGTTGTGGACAGATAAAGCCCGTAATGTGGACAGGTAAAAGCTCGTATTACATGTGATTTTCATCACATGTAAAAAGAAAGACACACAGATAGTAAGACGTAATACACATCACCAGAAGGACAGACAGACAAAGCAGACAGACAGGCAGACAGCAAGACAGACAGACATACATGTTTTACATTGTTAATACACATCACAGGTAGGACAGACAGACAAGTTTGACACTGGCAATAAACATCACAGGTAGGCCAGACTGACAGACAGAAAGACAGAAATACAGGTTTGACATTTGTAATACACATCGCAAGTAGGACAGACAGACAGGTTTGACTTTCGTAATACACATCACAATTAGGACATACAGGTAGACATGTTGCTTGACATTGCTAATAAATATCACAGGTAGGACAGAAAGAAACACAAGACAGACAGCAAGACACCAAGACATACTGGTTGGACTTTGGTAATAAATATCACAGGTAGGACAGACAGACAGAAAGACAGACATGCAGGTTTGACATTGGCAATACACATCAAGGTAGGACAGGCAGATAGAAAGACAGGTTTAACATTCGTAGTGAACATACAGAGAGACAGATAGCAAGCAAGACAGACAGACAGACAGATTTGACTGTGGTAAAAATCATCACAGGTAGGACAAACAGGCAGAAAAACGACAAGTTTGACATTGATAATACTCATCACAAGTAGGACAGCAAGACATACAGACAGGCAGGTATGGCATTATGTAATAAACATCAATGGCCGGAGACAGACACACAGACAGGTTTGACACTAGCAATACACAGACGGACTGATAGACGGACGGACGAAGCGTACAAGGAGAGTAAAAATTTATTTTGTACTAAATCAAAGTTTAAGATAGCAATAGCCACGACATATTTTGACCACATTTCACGACACATATTAGAGATCTCTGCCCACCCAGTATCGATAAAGCTTGTGTTGTAGACAGATGAAAGCCTGTGGACAGATGAAAGCCCGTAATGTGGACAGATAAAAAAGCCCGTGTTGTGGACAGATAAAGCCCGTAATGTGGACAGGCGAAAGCCCGTATTGTGGCAATAGCGCCCTCTGCCCGTAATGAGGACATATAAAGCCCGTGTTGTGGACAGAAGAAAGCCCGTAGTGTGGAAAGATAAAGTCCGTAATGTGGACAGGTGAAAGCTCGTATTGAGGACAAGAGCGCCCTCAGCCTATATTGTGGACAGATAAAGCCCATGTTGTGGACATATAAAAGGTCTGTAATGTGGACAGATAAAGAGACCGTACTATGGACAAATAAAGCCCGTATTGTAGATAAATAAAGCCCGTAATGTGGACAGGTGAAAGCCCGTATTGTGGACAAGAAAGAGCGCCCTCAGCCCGTATTGTGGACAGATAAAGCCCGTAATGTGGACAGATAACGCTCGTGTTGTGGACAGATGAAGCCCGTATTGTGGACAGATTTCACCAACTCTAATGGGCAAAAACAGCACCTACGATGAAGAGAATATCTTCTGGGCGACATCCTTGTGGATACGATCTAGAGCCTACTACCTTAGCAAGAGGAAATTTTCACCGAAATCGTCTAGGCCTAGCCTAAAAGAACTCGGTAACTATTAGCTTTTTTCCTACTCGAGCATAAAATAAAATGAGACCGACAAACACCGCCGGATAGAGTGAAATGCATAGATGCTTGGAAAACACAATTGAGGGAGTTCTTACTAAGCTTGCTGGTTGATTGTGATGTAATATAACCTCCCAGACGCAATCTGTATTGATCACTTTCGTCCTCGATTCGAAAGAAATAGTATTTAGCGATGTAAGAGTTGCCGTCATAATCTTCCAAATCTATTCGTAATTCGTAATTCGCTGATGACGTAATTTTGTACAGCAATTCGTTTCCAATTCAAAATTCGTGGCAGAGATTGCCAAATCCCGCCTTATATTCATTCCAGTTACGGAAGAAATTAACGGAACCATCTTGTCTGCGTTGAAAAACCTAATAAATAGATATGGTATTGACTAATTGAAGATAACAGATTAATAGTCAATTATACGATACGATGAAAAAAAATTTACTGTAATCTATAAAATAATATAAAAATTCGAAAGTTCGACAATTTTAACCGCGTTTAGTATGATTTTTTTTTCTGTGGAAGACAATTATGTTGTATGCCTTTGAGGGATATCAAAAAATATTATACTAGCTATGGGGAAATTGTACGATTCTCAGACGATTAGTCTCTGACGAGTACAATGTTAGTACAATACTAACTCTTCCGCTAAAGTGCACTAGCTTCACAAAACAATGCAATTAAAGGATTTTGTAATTTAAACGTCTCTTTCGAGAGATACGTAATAAATTTTATTTTAACCCTGTCCTACCACTTCGAAGTTTAATCAGCTCGAGACCGTTACTAAAGAAACATTGTTGCCAAGTTTTGACACATTCTGACGAAAACTGTGGCTTGTAGTCGTTCAGACACACACAAACACTGACATGCGATAAAAACATGACCGGAAAGATAACCTCGCCAACTTCGTTGGCGGAGGTATGCAAAATCAGTAAAATAAAAAGAGACAAAAACGAAGAACAAATTAAGAAAACGTGCAATAAGGCCTTCCACTTTTCCAATTGCGCATGTGCTGGCTAACATGAAAGCAACAAAAACTTCAAACCAACCAACCGCGATTCACGATTCTGCATATTGATATTACTTTGAACTGGTTTCAACTTGGCAATGCACGTGCGCATTGAAACCTTAAAAGTGCTTACCCAAACAGTAAAAAAAGGATGGAACAACGGAAGGATAAGACGAAAAACAACAATAAGAGGGATAATATCAAGAAAAGCCAAGGGCTTCTTGGTATCTCATATGATGCTGGTGTATAAGAGCATATTCCAAATTGTGGGCGTGCGGGCAAACATGCTATGAAATCCCATTCATCAATCAGGAATATACTTAGGAGACCCAAATATCGTGTTGAGAAAAGGGCCAGGACTAACTATGTGTGTGAAAGACCATGCGTGCGCTGTGATAACACATACTTTGTCGAGACTAAGAGAATGCTTGGGATAAGATTATAATAACATCAGAAGGAAACAGAAAAAGTTCAACAACCCAGCCTCGAAAAGATTATCTTGATTTGAAAAATTCAAAGATCATAGACAGGAAAGACAATGACAATGTCAGACGCAGCAAGAAGGCGGCATGGATCAGACGTAGAGGAGAAAAGACCATGAACCGAGACAAAGGAACGCACTTAACTGAGCCACGTATACGATCTTGTTGTTAGGCGACCGCTACCTACGGTGAGGGGATAACAACAGAGCCGTCACTCTGAAGACGACCTCCGTTGAGGGAGGTTGAAGCTGTCAGAACCTTCATTTATTAGAGTGTAACCAAACTGTTGTGAGCAAGAGGACATTGAGAAGTGACGCTTGATTCGATTCATTCGAAGATTTGAGACACCAAGGATAACCCATGAAGGCTATGAATGGACTTATTTCCAGTGGCGTCCTTTTGGTAGTGATTGGGCAGTGCACCGTAGGAGAGCATCCTCTAATATTTTCCGAAGAGTGTACTTTCTTCAACGTGCACATGGGCCATATTAAAGGACACAATGGCTTAACGTCTCACCCGAAAGACGTTGAGTTAATAACAACAATGACGACGACGACGATGATGGTGATGATGATGATGATGATGATGATGACGACTATTGTCATAATCATACTAATAATGATAATAAAATGATGAATACTGATATTAAGGATAATGATAATAGCAATAACAGAAATACAAAACAATGGCAATAATAACAACAATAATAAAAATTGAATGTCACATTTAATGTGGCATTCAATAGCGCGTATAAACTTGTATGCGAGTGGCGATGTAATTGATCGAACCGGTGACCAGAGAGTCTCCGAGATACAGCGCACAACACTGGGACTACCAACATTTTAATTGACTGATCTAAATGCCACTCTAAATTATTAGGTAAAAATGAAATTAGAACAGGTAAGGAAATCATTTGGGATGAATGATCAGATAAAATGGCGGAAAATTAATACAATAATGTGGCTTTATACTAACAGTTCCCTTTCTATATATACATCTTTAAATTAGGATTATACTTTTTTTCTCTCTCTCTTGTGGGGATTACACCCACTTTTATTTCATCATTGTAGTTGTTTACCATCAATTGTACAATATCATCGTTTGCATACAAATAATACATATGAATGTGATATATTTTGTATGGTACGATTTTTCAATTACATTTTTAATTTATGCGTATATAATAATAATAATACTATTTTACAGATCCAACAATCCTAATGTTAAACCTCATTAGATCGAAGGAGATAGAATCTCCGTCACATTTTTTTTTTAGTTTTTTGCAATATAATAAAATTGAAAAGATAAAGATATAGAAGACTACAGTATTATCATCAACTATTATCAATTGTACAAAATCATCTTTGCATACAAATAATGCATACATGAATGTTATACATTTTGTATGATACGATTTTTCAATAACAATTTTAATTTATGTGGATTCTACTTTTTAATGTAGTGTTGTAGCGGTGTTATACTTACTGTCCAACCTCCGTCTTCCTTCGCCATGTCACAATAAACATTTGTTGCCGAGCAATATTGACAAGGTCTGATGACATAAACTCCACTATTTTCTTTCCGAAGTTCTTTTATCTGTGAACAGTCACGTTTCTGATTCCAGGAAAAAAGTAATAATGAAGATAATGATATTGATAATGATTATGATAAGACTTGTAGAGCGCATTGTTGGGAAGGCGCTGAGTTTTGCTCTTTGCATATAACATTTACAACCACCGGTATTTTGTATGGGTTTCACTTTACGAGGAAAAGTGTGCGCTTACAGGAGGTGCCTGCTTACGATAATTCGGCCGATAGAGGGCCAAAGTTGTAAAATTATGTATACGCCCTTTTGTCTTCCATTTCACAGTCTTCTCAAGTGTCTAAACACCGCATTCAATATTTTATTACCTCAACCAAACGAAGTTGGTAGGAGGTTATGTTTTCACTCGTGTTTGTCTGGGTGTGTGTGTGTGTGTTGGTGTGTGTTAGCAAGATTAATCGAAAACTATACAACGGATTACGCCGAAATTTGGTGAAGATGTTCAGTTTGTACTAAGGAAGAACGAACTGATTAAATTTTGGTCACCATCGAGGTCCGAATAGAGATTTGGGGGACACATTTAAGGGTTAGCCAATGGGTCGTATGCAGTTGTTGTATGCTATGAGTGAAAACTTTAACCATCTGTATTTTTATCTACTCACAATAATACAGTCGTACGGATGGCCCGTTCGGTTAATAACAGTTACCGCTGTTCTCTATTGATCCAAAGATCGCGGGTTCGAATCCTGCGGTTGTATTGTTATGTTTTTTTTTTGTCTAATGCGATTTAATCAGAATAGAGTGGTTATTATCAATTGTGGTTTAACGTCTGTGGTAATAGTTGGACTATTCCATTGTTCTCATGTCTTTGCTTTTCGAATCACGTCACCAGTGGAAGGAAAGAAAGGCAGGCGGACGGGGAGATGAACCTCATTGTTTAATTAAAATAATCAACAACGGCGAGGGTAAAAAGCACCCGGCCGCTTATTCGCCTGAGTACAGTATAGAGTACTATGAAAAAAGTATCTGTACAGCCTATGCACACGAACAAAAACCATGAAAATTGAATTTATTCCAGGAGGACGGGGCATGGGTATGCTCTCTATGGAGTGCTTTCTAGTTAAATATGTTTTTGTTTTCTTTCACGATATTACAGACATAACGTGAGTATAGTATAAAATTTAGTACCAGTATTATTAAAAGAAACCAAGTAAAGTACAATATCATACACAGAACAAATAGATGACTTTAAGCTGCTAAGCTGCTTTCTAATAACCGATATCTTATGGGTGTTACGTTAACATCTGTGAAATACAGGGGTGTTTAATTAAAATAATCAACATTAGCCTAGGCCTGCTAAATTAAAATCTTCTGGAGCAGGCCTGCCGTACAGTTCTTTTGCTAGTTTTCTTTTTTTATGGATTAAAGATGTATTGTCACCTGGAAAAAAAAAACGACAAAAAATTAATTTTGAAATTGACTTGCTTAGTTTGATGAAATGTATAAATTATGATCATTCCACCCAGGGTTAGAAACTTTAAACATGTTTTTTACCCCTGCTTTGCATTATTGCAATGCTTAAAATGACCAAAGATCCATGTGGAGGCTGGGAGCCTCTGAGATTTTGGTAGTTTTTTTTTTGTGTAAAAATCGTAGTAAACAGTTTTTAAATGCAGTCATTTCTATTCTCAAGTTCATAACTTTGAAGCTGCTTTCATTTGAGAGAGTTGGTTTCAATAGTAATGGTTAAGTTATGGCTTTTTGTCGTTTTTTGGTTGACAATGTATCTTTAGGGTACAAATATAGATGCACCAATTTTCCATGAATTATAATGTCATGTTTTTTTTTGTTTTTTTTTTCTTGTCATGGTTCACAAATGTATTTAATTTTTATATGTTATGTGCTGTATGTATTAGATGAATATTGGAAATAAACAAATATTAAAATCTCAGGTGAAACAACAACATCGTTATAATATACCCGCAAATGCTGAGTTCACTGTAAAGAATAAACAGTATACAACATATTATAATTATTATTCATTATTATTCATTATTCATTTATTTTCAACAAACATACATACATAACACTCAAACAAACGCACTATCTGTCGGATTGTCAGAAAGCAAATTATTTTGCTATGAGAGACTCTCCTACTAGTGTGAGAAAACAGTGCAATATTGAAAGAAAATATTAACATAGAAAGTTAAGTTTAAACATAACATACATATAACTCTGAAAAAGGTACTACTGTTATAAAGACACAGATCCGTAAGAAGAACCGCGATCTCATCACACAAACGTGGAAATGATATAAAGCATAATTAAAAAAAAAAAACATTTGTGCGTGCCTTTTCATGTCTAAACACAAGTTTTTCACTTCTTTGTGTATTGGGCACGGGCAGCAGTATGGGCGGCCATTAGGGCCAAAAATACAATTACAAACACACAACGTACTAACTCAAGCACAGAACGTACTAGCA
>JAOTQE010119982.1:0-12679 GCA_025631205.1 Nesometra sesokonis
ATAATAATAATAATAATAATAATAATACAATTAAAAAAAGTGATAATTTATCATAATAAATATCTCAGCGGGATTTGAACCCGCAACCGTCGGTCTGAAAGCAGAACCATACTGACTACGTCATCAATGCTAAGTTATGTTTGTGGTTGCAATAACACTGTAGAGCTATTGCTAAATACCTGTAGATTCTGCGAGTGTATGTGTTTCTAAATTAAACAAGATAAGAAATAGTGATGATGATAATTTTACATTCATATTAAACTTGTTTTATTCAGTCAAAATTAAATTTAATGCAGAGAGGGTTGCAACCTAGCAGTTGTATTGTTATTTTTGATTATGTTTTATTTATTATTTATTTTTTATATAAAAAAATGGATCGTTTTCATACCTTTTCATTTCTGCTATGAATCTAACTCCAAGCCAGTCATTCATATCATTATATGCGGAATCACCTTTAGACTTCAAATCCTGTAGCACTGCTATGGCATGTACCTTAATCAGTTCCATACGAGTCCTTAATCCAAGCTCTAAAATAAGTATAATGCAATCATTTTATCAGGGGCGCAGCCAGAGGGGGGGTCAGGACCCCCCTTAAAATTTTGAGAACAAAAATACTTTTAGTAAAAAAGTTATAATGTGGAGAAAGAAATTTACAGTAATGCATGAATTGTAAGCCAGCCATCGTAAATAATGCAGACTGAAACTCAACTTCGCATAATCTATCTCAATAAAAAAACGAGGACATGATGTTTTTTTTTTTTGCTCATCAAAACCAAACCGGCAACTACGCCCACCCGGACCTCCCGGGTTGGCCCCTTGTCGGGGACCATGCCACCATTGTTGACCCCCCCTTTCATTCCATCCTGGCTGCGCCCCTGTTTATGTATCTCATTGTATCTTATTATTATTATAAATTTTCAACAAATATCTAACAAGTGTTTCTCTAATCGGGAAATATGTTTAGTAAGTCATTTTCATAATTTTAAATTTTCTAAATATAATTTCCTAAAATTTTTAACTAAGATTCAGTCCTAAAATTTTTAACTAAGATTCAGTCCTAAAATTGTTAACTAAGATTCAGTCCTAAAATTTTCAAAACTTTCATAATTTTGTCAATCTTTAATGATCCAGTTCACCCCAGATTTTAGGTTTTATAGTATTTTGAAATCGTGATGATGACATGCACAAACAGGAAATATTCAACATAACATACCTTCATGATTTATAGCAGATATATATTCTTCTTTTATTCTTTCCCTCAGTTCTTTCTTTGCTTTTTCTTCTGGTGTGTCCTCGGCTAAAAAATACAATTTTAAATAATCTTGAAACAAATTTGAAATATTGAGAATTGTTAAAGCTGTAGTTCAGAGTACAGTAACAACATGTGATGTAATTTAACACCCATTCAAAAGTCCCAGTTCTTTTTATCCCAGCAGTGCATTTGGTACCTCTTGTTAGGTCTGTGCGAAGTGGACCTTAGAACCGTACTCATGTTTTTGTTGTTATTGTTGTTGTTGGGGTTGGTGTTGTTGTTGCGACCTAACTTTAAAAGAACCTTTCTTTTTTGATTTAATTACTTGGATAGTGTACAGTACTTAACTTATGGGGTAGGTGTAGCTTGCCTTCTTTCCCTTCTTTTGTGATTGTTTACTTGGAAAGTGTACAGTACTTACTAAGTTGGGGGTAGGTGTAGCTGCCTTCTTCTTTGATTTATTTACTTGGAGAGTGTACAGTACTTACTAAGTTGTGGAGTAGGTGTAGCTACCTTCTTTCCCTTCTTTTTTGATTAGTTACTTGGATAGTGTACAGTACTTACTAAGTTGTGGAGTAGGTGTAGCTACCTTCTTTCCCTTCTTTTTTTGATTTATTTACTTGGATAGTGTACAGTAGTTACTAAGTTGTGGTGTAGGTGTAGCTGCATTCTTTCCCTTCTTTTTTGATTTATTTACTTGGATAGTGTACACTACCTACTAAGTTGAGGGTAGTTGTAGCTGCCTTCTTTCCCTTCTTTTTTATAATCTACTTGGATAGTGTACAGTACTTACTAAGTTGTGGAGTAGGTGTAGCTGCCTTCTTGTTTGATTATTTACTTGGGATAGTGTACACTACCTACTAAGTTGAGGGTAGGTGTAGCTGCCTTCTTTCCCTTCTTTTTTGATTTATTTACTTTGATAGAGTACACTACCTACTATGTTGAGGGTAAGCGTAGCTGCCTTCTTTCCCTTCTTTTTTATAATTTACTTGGATAGTGTACAGTACTTACTAAGTTGTGGAGTAGGTGTAGCTGCCTTCTTGTTTGATTATTTACTTGGGATAGTGTACACTACCTACTAAGTTGAGGGTAGGTGTAGCTGCCTTCTTTCCCTTCTTTTTTGATTTATTTACTTGGATAGAGTACACTACCTACTAAGTTGAGGGTAGGCGTAGCTGCCTTCTTTCCCTTCTTTTTTTGATTTTATTTACTGGGATAGAGTACACTACCTACTAAGTTGAGGGTAGTTGTAGCTGCCTTCTTTCCCTTCGTTTTTGATTATTTACTTGGATAGTGTACAGTACATACTAAGTTGTGGAGTAGGTGTAGCTACCTTCTTTCCCTTCTTTTTTGATTATTTACTTGGATAGTGTACAGTACTTACTAAGTTTTGGAGTAGGTGTAGTTGCCTTCTTTTGTGATTTATTTACTTAGATAGTAAACAGCACTTACTAGGTGGAGGTGTAGGTGTAGCTGCCTTTTTTCCCTTTTTTATTTTAATTACTTGGATAGTGTACACTACTTACTACGTTGGGGGTAGGTGTAGCTGCCTTCTTTTTTGATTATTTACTTGGATAGTGTACAGTACTTTAGTTGTGGAGTAGGTGTAGCTACATTCTTTTTTAATTTATTTATTTGGATAGTGTACAGTACATACTAAGTTGTGGAGTAGGTGTAGCTACATTCTTTCCCTTCTTTTTTGATTATTTACTTGGATAGTGTACAGTACATAGTAAGTTGTGGAGTAGGTGTAGCTGTCTTCTTGTTTAATTTATTTATTTTGATAGTGTACAGTACATACTAAGTTGTGGAGTAGGTGTAGCTACCATCTTTCCCTTCTTTTTTTATTATTTACTTGGATAGTGTACAGTACATACTAAGTTGTGGAGTAGGTGTAGCTGCCTTCTTGTTTGATTTATTTACTTGGATAGTGTACAGTACAAAGTTGTGGAGTAGGTGTATCTACCTTCTTTCCCTTCTTTTTTGATTTATTTACTTGGATAGTGTACAGTACATACTAAGTTGTGGAGTAGGTGTATCTACCTTCTTTCCCTTCTTTTTTGATTATTTACTTGGATAGTGTACAGTACTTACTAAGTTGTGGTGTAGGTGTAGCTACCTTCTTTCCCTTCTTTTGTGATTTATTTACTTTGATGTGTACAGTACTTACTAGGTGGAGGGGTAGGTGGTGGGGTAGGCGTAGCTGCCTTCTTTCCCTTCTTTGGTGATTTCTTTCCCTTTGGTGATTTAGATCTTGCACTAGTGGGTGACTTGCTTTTGCTATTTTTCTTCTCTAATTTTTTCTTGCCTCCTTTATCTTTATCTTTTTCTGGCTCTTTTTGCTTCTCAAATTCTTCTTCAACTTCCTTCGAGGCAAGCTCAGCCGATGTCTACAGGAGAGTTAAATTATCATAAAATGCTTAAAGTACATATAAGGGATATTTAAAAATACAAAGATATTACCTTAATAGGTAAATTAAATAATAAAATGTTTGCAGTACATAACAGATATATAAAATACAAAGATATAAACTTAATAGGTGAATTAAATAATAAAATGTTTGCAGTACATAACAGTTATATAAAATACAAAGATCACCTTAATAGGTAAATTAAATAATAAAATGTTTGCAGTACATAACAGATATATAAAATTGAAGATATCACCTTAATAGGTAAATTAAATAATAAAATGTTTGCAGTACATAAGAGATACATAAAATACAAAGATAGTAGATTATAGTATAGTAAAAAGCATTAAAATTCCAACAGCAAAACATTAATTAACAGTAATTTATTAGTTATTACTAAAAAGGTAGGTACACATGACATAATCTCGCTGCCTGCAACTGATACAAACCTGTAGGTATTTTGTTTGCCATAATACACAATTAACAGGAATAAATGACAGCTGTTCAAGCATGTACTTTGTTGATAGCCAAGTAAATTAAATTCAGCAAACTATGCATGCCACATTATCCAAACTTCCCGAAACAAAAAAATCTCATTTCTATAAAATTATGACTTTCTAACTAAATATCTCAAAATGACCTGGCATACAACACGACTCAATTTGTCACGACATCACAAATTTATATACATCAGTTGTAGATATATTACATAAATTTTGCCTGAGTTTTAGAATGAGAAGCAAGAAAAAAAGTTTAAAAATAAAAATTAATGTTCAGTTGACCAAAGCTGATGGATACAAATTAATTTATAATTTGTAGTAGTATTGTAACATG
This sequence comes from Nesometra sesokonis, assembly GCA_025631205.1. NCBI lineage: Eukaryota > Metazoa > Echinodermata > Crinoidea > Comatulida > Antedonidae > Nesometra > Nesometra sesokonis. The sequence continues at coordinate 4,498 of JAOTQE010119982.1, forward strand.
GATATATGATCAGTTACTATCAACTATTGATCAGGCATGGCAGGTATAAACCGGTACACCAACCATTCTACTAATAAATACTATAGACCAGGTGTGGCAGGTATAAACCAGTACCCCAGGTATGGCAACCATCCTACTAATAAACACTTTCGGACAGGCATGGCAGATAAAAACTGGTACCCCAGGTAAGGCAACCATCCTACTAATAAAAACCATAGACCAGGCTTGGCAGGAATTAACAGGAATACCAGGTATGGCAACCATCCTACTAATAAACACTATTGACCTGGCATGGCAGGTATAAACCAGTAGACCAGGTAAAGCAACCATCCTACTAATAAACACTGTAGACCAGGTGTAGCAGATATAAACAGGTACTCCAGGTACAGCAACCATCCTACAAGCGTGACAGGTATAAACCAGCGTTCCAGGTATGACAACCATCCAACTAATGAATGCTGTAGACCAGATGTGGCAGGTATAAACTGGTTTGCCTGGTACGGCAACCATCCCACTAATGAACACTGTAGACCAGACGTGGCAGGTATAAACCAGTTTGCCAGTTATGGCAACCATCCTACTAATAAACACTATAAAAAAGACGTGGCAGGAATAAACTGGTATGCCAGTTATGGCAACCATCCTACTAACAAATACTATAGACCAGGTATGGCAGGTATTAACTGGTATGCCAGGTACGGCAACCATCCTACAAATAAATACTATAGACCAGACATGGCAGGTATACACTGGTATGCCAGGTAAGGCAACCATCCTACTAATAAACACTATCGACCAGGCGTGGCAGGTATAAACCGGTACGCCAGGTAGGGCTACCATCCTATGAACACTATAGACCAGATGTAACAGGTATAAACCTGTATGCCAGGTATGGAAACTATCCCACTAATAAACACTAATGACCCAGTCATGGCAGGTATAAACCGGTACCCCAGGTACAGCAAAAACCCTACTAATAAACATTATAGACCAGGTGTGGCAGGTATAAACCGGTATGCCAGGTATGGCAAGCATCCTACTAATTAACACTACTAAACAGGCGTCACAGGTATAAAATCAGTACACCAGGTACAGCAACCATCCTACTAATAAACACTATAGACCAGGTGTGGCAGGTATAAACCAGCGCGCCAGGTATGGTAACCATCCTACTAATGACCACTGTAGACCAGGTGTGGCAGATATAAACTGGTACTCCAAGTATGGCAACCATCCTACTAATAAACACTATAGACCAGCTGTGGAAGATATAAATCCTACCAATATTTCGGTGGGATTTTTAAACAATGTTCAGTGAAAACAGTCAATGCAATCCGGCCCATACTATAATCTAGAATTCAATACCAGTTAACGAGCATTAACATCTTATTACCTTTACTACTAACATATTTGATGGAAATCAATGTTATACTATGTATGGTTGTTAATGCTATAGGAATATAATTTTATAAGTAATAGTACTCGCAGTTAACACACAAATTACTAAAAAATAACTTTATACATATTTTTTATGATCATCTGATTTTCTGATCTGACCTTGCTCACATCTCACCTCAAACACAACTGAGTTGTCTTTTATAAGAGGTAATTGGAGATAACGATGGTGAGACCTCACAGACACCTGATCTGTCTGTTATAATAGGTAATTGGAGATAACGATGGTGAGACCTCACACACAACTGAGCTGTCTGTTACAATAGGCAATTGGGGATAATGGTGGTGAGACCTCACACACAACTGAGCTGACTGTTACAATAGGCAATTGGGGATAATGATGGTGAGACCTCACACACAACTGAGCTGTCTGTTAAAATAGGTAATTGGGATAATGATGGTGAGACCTCATACACAACTGAGGTGACTGTTACAATAGGTAATTGGGGATAATGATGGTGAGACCTCACACACAACTGAGCTGACTGTTACAATAGGTAATTGGGGATAATGATGGTGAGACCTAAGACACAACTGAGCTATCTGTTAAAATAGGCAATTGGGGATAATGATGGTGAGACCTCGCGCAGAACTTAGCTGTCTGTTACAATAGGCAATTGGGGATAATGATGGTGAGACCTCACACACAACTGAGCTGACTGTTACAATAGGCAAATGGGGACAATGATGATGAGACCTCACACACAACTGAGCTGACTGTTACAATAGGCAATTAGAGATAATGTTGCTGAGACCTAAAATACAACTGAGCAATTGGATATAATGATGTTGATACAGAGTCAGTCTCCAGTGATCTATGCCAATTATTAACTACTTAAAGGCAACATAGTTACAGATTGCACTCCAGAGCAAAAGAATGTTTAATGGTTTATCAGTTGTCACAATCATGATAATCACTGAACCATTCACAGAACAATAATTAGAAATTAGGTAATTAGTAAATAGGTAATTAACTGCACTGTCAAACACACTATGTTAAACTTCACTTACCAACAGTGCTGTAGAATAGCCTGTAGACTGCATTTATACATAAGAAGAAATGAAACATTTGATTAACTACTGTATATCGTTTATTCAAAGTCACCTAGGTAGGGTTCAGGACATCATGAGTGTTACATATTATCCCATCTTTTGTGTTCCTTTTGCAATGTCACCTAGGTAGGGTTCAATGTATCATGACTAGTACATATCGCCCCATCTTTTGTGTTCCTTTTGCAATATCACCTAGGTAGGGTTCAATGTATCATGACTAGTACATATCGCCCCATCTTTTGTGTTCCTTTTGCAATGTCACCTAGGTAGGGTTCAACGTATCATGACTAGTACATATCGCCCCATCTTTTTTTGTTCCTTTTGCAATGTCGCCAAGGTAGGGTTCAGGACATCATGAGTGTTACATATCACCCCATCTTTTGTGTTCCTTTTGCAATGTCACCGAGGTAGGGTTCAGGATATCATGACTAATACATATTGCCCCATCTTGTGAGTTCCATTTGCAATGTCACTAAGGTAAGGATTTGTTATCATAATACATAATTATTGCCCACCTTGAGTGTTTCCTTTTTTTTCAAGTTACCAAGATAAGGGTCTAGTATCATAATTGATACCGTCTTGTGTGTTTCCTTTCTGAAGTCACCTAAATAAGGATCTGGTATCATAACAAATACATAATTAATTCCCCCATTTTGTGTGTTTCATTTTTTGAAGTCACCTAAATAAGGATATGTTATTATAACAGACACATAATTATTTCCTTACCTAATCATAAAAGATATAATTATTCCCCACCTTGAGTATTGCTCTTTTTAAGTCACCAAGGTAAGGTTATTGTAATACCTGGAGCCCCTGTGTCATATTTAAAGAAATAAATTAGATTAACTGTTGGTAATTCATTAGGAGTCTGTGTACTTACCATCTCACTGATTTTGAAAAGTCCAAACTGAAGAGCTTCAAAGATAAGCTGGTAAAGATAATAAATATGACCATCAGAGACACCATACATAACATTGTACTTTTATGAATGCAATATATTATTAAACCATGTATATTTTGAATATTGAGTATTTGGTGATCAGGCCACTCCTTGTTAAAGATTTGTATTTGTAAATTGGTAAAAATATTATTCCAATTGATATTTAGTTTGCAGCAGAGGCACTGCAGATAGATGACATGTGGAGGCTTTCTTTTAAGCAATGTCTGGTGCAGTAATATTTTCCATTTGTGGTATAAATAGATAACATGTTGTGGCCAAATGTTTAAACTAGCAAAGCAACAGGACAAAAAACTGCTACTGTATGTAAAAGTTGTACTTTCCTATTCAATACATTATTAAACCATGTATATTCTGAATATTGAGTATTTGGTGATCAGGCCACTCCTTGATCAAGATATGCATTTGTAAATTGGTAAAATTGTTTCCAACTGATATTTAGTTTGCAGGAGAGGCACTGCAGATAGATGGCATGTGGAGGCTTTCTTTTAAGCAATGTCTGGTGCAGTAATATTTTCCATTTGTGGTATAAATAGATAACATGTTGTGGCCAAATGTTTAAACTAGCAAAGCAACAGAAAAAAAACTGCTACTGTATGTAAAAGTTGTACTTTCCTATAACATTACTATGGATCAAAGTCAAAAAGCATAATTAAAGAACACTGATTACACTGCAATAATACTGGCAAGCAGAGTAATTTGATGGCAAAATATAATTCTGAAAAAAAGGGTTACAGTATATTTTTATTTTGTTGTGGTTTCATATCATAAAGTTTGTCTTGCAATCATGCATATGAAATAAAATATTGTTATTTAAATATGGGGGTAGATAACTGTTGAACTAGTGCAGATGTGTTGTTAACAAATTATAGGTTTACTGTACTGGGTGTTATGTTTTGTGTAGCTGAACATTTGTGTTGTTTTGATTTCAAGGTTCAAGGCAAACATTCCTTATTTGTATAATATAGTACCCTTTCATCAGGATAAAATGATCAGGGAAAAAAGAATGGATTAAAAAAATAGAAGATGATACACAAGAATTAAAATAAACAAAACTATAATACAATACCCTTTCATCAGGATAAAATGATTTGATTAGAAAAAGAAAGGATGATAGAAAAGAATTAAAATGAAAAAAATTATAATATAGTACCCTTTCATCAGGATAAAATTTGATTTTTCAAAAATTTGATTTGATTAGAAAAAGAAAGGATGATAGAAAAGAATTAAAGTATACAAAATTATAATTCAGTACCCTTTCATCAGGATACAATGATTTGATTGGAAAAAGAAAGGATGATAGAAAAGAATTAAAGTGAACAAAATTATAATTCAGTACCCTTTCATCAGGATCTGTTGGAGGTAGAGGACTCTCTTGGGTGTCTTCAACTGCTGTAGTTGCTGAGGTTTTATCCTTTTTGGCACCAGCCCTGCTTTTACTTCCTTTATCAGTTTTGCCACCAGCTGGAGTCTGGCTGGGAAAGAAGCCTTCTGATGAGGCTGGCCGACGTGGTACTAAAGGAATCCTTTAATAAAAACAAAAACCATTTAAAAATTGAAATAAGTACTTTTATCTCGATGAGCTCTGGTAAAAAACGATCATCATAGATAAATGTGCATTACTTTAAAACATGTGATGCCAAGATGGTCCCCGGTTTGATCTAACAAGCCACTCTCCTTGCGTTATTAGCTAGAGGGTAAAAATACAAGTTAATAGTGTACCATCTTTCAGATGAGACGTTAAGCAGTTTGTCCCGTCTACAATATGGCTCATGTGCACATTAAAGAATACAGTGCACTCTTTAAAAAAATAGTATGGGATTGTATCCCAGTGTACTGGCCAATTACCACCAGAAGGACCCCACTGGAAATAAGTCTACATTGAACTTTCGAGGAGCTTCTATCCTTGGGTTTGCATAACCTTGAATAAATCAAAGCAAAATAAAACAACAAATGCAAGTTTACTTAGGCTTATCTTCAACAACGTCAACTTCTTCCATTTTGGAATCATCCAGTGGTTCTTTACTCTTCTTTCCTTTCGCTGACAATGGTGCCTTACCTGGACCAGGGGTGCTTGGTGGAGGAGATCCAGTTTCTGACTCTGTAAGTAAAAATAATTTGTATGTTACTTTAATAATAATAATAATTAAATAATCAATAGTTTTTTCATACAATAGTTAAGAGTATTTAATTCAGTGAATGATGCGATGCTCTCAACTCAGCTCCAACTTGTTGAATAGAACATTCAATCTTTCACCTCATGAAATATTCTGTTCAATCAAACTCAAAGGTCGTGTTTCCGGAGGAAAAATTAATCCGATAAATTATCCCGATAAAAATTATCCGATAAAAATGCTGCAGAAACGTGTGTTAACCTATTCTGACATAATAAAATTATCCGATAATTATCCGATAATATTCCAATAATTATCCGATAATTGACCTAAATGCGATACTTTTTTACCTTTGACATGGGGTCAACCTTGATCTTGCTTTTGCAAGGATTTCACCGCGGTGTTAACAGGGTGCCACGCGAGGAAAAGGGAAATCACCAAAAAATCACTGGAAGTTAGTGGACTCACAATGCATTATGGTCTACACTGAGTTTGCGCAGTTGTATATTTTAAATTGATTTGATTGGATGATATTTTATTGGATAATCATAAATTCCTGCGGAAACACGGCCAAAACTATAGCTTACTTGTATACTAGCACAAAGCCAATGTCATTAGTAACCAATATATAGCTTTCTTAACAAAGATGACATGAGTATAAATAGTCTTACAGGCAATGGAACCATACACTTAGAGGCTAGCTGACTTAGGTCTTGGCTGATTTTTATTAAGATGGCCGGTCTGTCATTAGACTTACCCCAAGTCACTTGTACAGTATGTTGGTTGATTTTGTAAGATGGCCAGTCTGTCATTAGACTTGTCCCAAGTCACTTGTACAGTGTCTTGGTTGATTTTGATTAAGACGGCCAGTCTGTCAATAGACTTGCCCCAAGTCACTTGTACAGTATCTTGATTGATTTTGTAAGATAGCCAGTCTGCCATTAGACTTGCTCCAAGTCACTTGTACAGTATCTTGGTTGAATTTGTAAGATAGCCAGTCTGTCATTAGACTTGTCCCAAGTCACTTGTACAGTATCTTGGTTGATTTCGATAAAGATGGCCAGTCTGTCATTAGACTTGCCCCAAGTCACTTGTACAGTATCTTGGTTGATTTCGATTAAGATGGCCAGTCTGTCATTAGATTTGCCCCAAGTCACTTGTACAGTATCTTAGTTGATTTTGTAAGATGGCCAGTCTGTCATTAGACTTGTCCCAAATCACTTTTACAGTATTTTGGTTGATTTTGTAAGATGGCCAGTCTGTCATTAGACTTGCCCCAAGTCACTTGTACAGTATCTTGGTTGATTTTGAAATCTATGAAGCACCAGCAATGATCATAGAGTAATCAATCAACTAGTCTGTACAATCAACTTGTAAAATCCTTTTTGAGATTCTACAACGATGTAATCATGCTCCTGTATTTGGCAAGTGGGCAGATAAAAATGTTTACTTGTAGAATCAACCAATCAAAATGTTTTCGTTTTGAATAAACGAGCTAAGCACACCACCAGTTGAGAGCCTACCAAACCACAAATACCTAAAAAGAATTCACATGATTGTAGTTTTGTTCAATTCATATAAAAAAACCCCTGTTGTTGGTTCTCACAATTACAATCCTGACCATGTTCAGCCTAGGCCTAGGTTAGGCCTAAGCCTAGGCCTAGGTTAGGCCCAAGCCTAGGCCTAGGTTAGGCCTAAGCCTAGGCCTAGGTTAGGCCCAAGCCTAGGCCTAGGTTAGGCCCAAGCCAGGCCCTTCAGTGGACACCAAATCAGAGCTGCAAACTTTGATTAACATGTGTAAGGTAATGGTATGACATGATTTTCAAATTCAATCATGTATATGATTTGGCACCAGGAATTCACAGTACCAACGGTCACCCATGAAGTACTTCAACATGCCTTATGGCGAGAGTAAGGAAGTGAGTATAGGTCGTCAACAGTGCATAATTAGCCTAACAAAACAGAGCAGAAATGTATGCTTGATAACATAGTAACTCTGAACTAACCTTCAGCATTAGCTGAACCTGGCCTATCCATTGGTGGAAGCTCAATGAGTGGTATCCGTATAAAATCTGTCATTTTCGGTTCTTCTGGTGTTTTGCCTTCCATACCTTGGTAATAATCTTTCAACATGTGCAGTGTTTGCTGGTAACGATCTACTTCAGCCTAAACATATAAGAAAATATACATATAGAAACATGAAACTCAGCTTTGGCTTAAATTATATCTTTTTTTCTCCAATGTAAAAGTTCTGGTTTGTGATGCCAAGGGTTGTCCTGTGCTTGGCAAAACAACCATTGAACTATTCATACTAAAGAGTTCATGAACAAAAAAAAGGTGAGATAAGGGCATATCCTTGCTTTTGGCCGATACAAATATAAAAACTGAACTATATATAGTAATACTATTACCTGAATTAGAGTTAGGTAATGATTGCCTAGTATATCAATTGTCAACAAATAATAAAAATTTATATAATACTATATTTATTAATAAGTGTACGTTTATTATAAATAGACAATAGCAAAATAACGCTGATAAAATTTATGGACGAACGACGTTTCGACTCCATCATGGTGTCATTTTCAAGTTCTGATTAATT
>JAOTQE010119993.1:0-12500 GCA_025631205.1 Nesometra sesokonis
GGGTCTTTGAATCAGTGTCCGTTATGGGAGGTGTCCGCTTACGGGAGGTGTCCGCACAGGGAGGTTCAACTGTATATAAAAACAGCATATAATGCTTTTATTAATTTATACAGAATATATATGTATACTATATACAAATACAAAAGTTTAAATCTAAGTACAAATAATGAAACATGTAAGTATCTCACACCTTTAGATGACAAAGTTTTGAAATACTGTATAAATTATTAAACAAAATATTCTATTAATATATTGTACTTAACCATCATCATTTTTTGCACATTCCAACCCGATTTTGTTTTCAGTTAGAGATATGAAAATAAAAGTCACATTTTAAATTAACAATTTGTGCAAGAAAAATTCTTTATGCATTATGCAAGATTTTAATGCTTCACTTTAGAATGTTAAAAGTAAAAAGAGTTTTCAATTGTTATCTATTTATTTATAGCTACTACCCTGGCTCTTATTTTTTTGCCAGACCAAGTATTTTATTAACTCTTAGACTCAATCTTTATCAATTCTAAAAAAAAGCAAAAACCAGTTAGGCCTAAATTTATATCAATTAATGCCACAGATTCAATCAACTCATCTGTTTTTATAAATATAGTTTTTATTTTGCTTACATTAAAACGGTATACAAATATGATGATTTTACCTGAGTTGAAGGCTCCAACAAATTGGATTGTAATATTTTTTAAAGCCTCAATATCTGCAACTTAATTTTATTAACTCTTAGATTCAATCTTTATCAATTCTAAATAAAGCAAAAACCAGTTATGCCTAAATTTATATCAATTAATGCCACAGTTTCAATCAACTCATCTGTTTTCATAAATACATTTTTTATTTTGCTTACATTAAAATGGTATACAAATACGATATGTTTTTACCCGAGTTGAAGACTCCAACAAATTGGATTGTAATATTTTTTTAGTACCTCAATATCTGCAACTTAATTTTAGCAAGTATCAACACTCTAAGTTCAGCCTTGTTCTTTGGGACAGGCATAAGAAATTAATTTACATACACTAATTGATTTGATAATTGCTCAATGCCTGACCCCATTAGAACATCAATTAAAGATGTATTATCACTCGAAAATGACCAAAAGGTCATAACCATTAATTTTCAAATCAGTGGTCCCAAGTTGTAAAAAGATAATTCCTGGAGATTTACTCGTGGTCGTCCTACCACTGTTTGTAATATCTACCCTTCTTGTAAAGTGTGTACAAATACCCTTATTTAGAAGCTCAAAACCTTGCATGAATGAAATGATATTAGTTTCTAACATGTATTGTCAATGCTAAAATGTGCTAGTTCTTTTCCTCAAAATATTACTGAACTTCATAGTTGCTAATTTTCAACCAATATTTTGAAATAACTAGGCCAATATATGCTCTGACTGTGAAACTTTTACAAAACCTGGAGAATTTCTTGGAGAAAACTAAATTCCGGGAGAAAATTTGATAATTCTGGGAGCCCGGGAGATGATCCAAAATTCCTGGGGACTCCAGGACTATCCTGGAGATTTGGGAGCTATGTCAAATTAACTTGCTCAAATTAAAATGACATTAAATTTAGGAAAATGAAAATCATTGCTGGCAGAGTTACAGTTGAAAGTGGAAAAAAGAGATTATGTCACTTTTCTGCTATTCAAAGTCATACATACCATCCCTAAGATATCACCCTCTGCCTGATGATAATTTGCATCATCATAAATCATAGTACATGAGTTATAAAGCGATTAATCTATTATAGCCATACAAAATATACTTTTTTTATAAAGAATGTGAGGTAACCGCCAGTATTTTATTCCACTTTGCAGGGTATCACAGTCTGTAATGTTGAAAATAGCGAGGGTTTCACAAATTTACGAAATACGATAACGAAAATGGATACATCACACTTGAGTGTTGCTAACTAAATGTGTTCAAAAATATATCAAATTTTCTACCTACGAATTGTTTTTAATCATCGTACTGACCATTTGTGACAGATATTCAAGGTGTTCAATTCAAGATCGTTAAGAATTTATGACGCATCTGTTTTTGGTTTTTGTGTTTCGTGAAGTTAGGAACCCTCCTTATTAGTGTACTGTATTTAAATATTATTTAACCCTTTTGCTGTGTGGGCTACTACCGGGCCCAAAAAATGTCGTTGAATGTCATGGGCCCGGTACTACTAGGCTCAAAATAAATCATTCTTTAAAAATATTTGCCTATACTACAACCGTTCTCTTCAGTTTCCCTTTCAACTTTGAGATATTTACAACATTAATACAAAAAAATCTCCTTCAATTTATGCACCCTCTATACTGTACTTTAAACCGTTTTTTTTTAATGATTTTCGATCTTACAAATAAACGTTAATTTGTGTTTATTTTGTTGTAAAATGATGAAACTGATCCAAACTTTTGATAGTTTTATTCATTGTGTATATCTACATCATAATCCAGTGTAAAAACTGCATACATTATGAATATCTTAGAGAGAAAAAAACCCTTTTTCCAAAATTTTATGAAAACATCCAAAATGGCCGTCATGACATCATAATTATGCAAATTAACAATTCATTTTTCCGATTTCACCAAAAGCCAACACCTTGCCCACCCCATAATCAAAATAGAAATTGGAAATAATCTCTTTTAGTATTATTTTCTTATTTATTTCTAAATCACCTATTTTTCTTGCAAACATATCACGCACAGAGGTGGGGAAAAACACTGCTCAGTGAAAGGGTTGATAAGATTTTTACACTGAAAAATGACCAGAATTATAGAAAAAGGCTACCAGCCTTTTATGGAATTTTAGCATTATAATGTTGCAAAATTAGTCAATGATTTTTAATACTCTAATTTTGAATGGAATTATCATAATATACAGTATTTCTTAAAAAAATAGCAAGTTGTTTTCAAAATTAATTTTAGTCATTTCCCTTTTCAAAAAATAACACTGTTAACACGGTAGATAACATGGTAGATAATGGTAGTGACAAGGTGGATAAAGGTAGTTAACAGGGTTAACCCTATAAAAAACTAACATATCTAGAGATACTACCGAGGATGGTCAGCAATGCTCTACAAGTATACATAAGAAAATACAGCCATTATTTAGAATAAACCCTTAACGCATTAATAACCTCAACAGACAGGGTAATTATATAATACTAGGTATACCTACTAGGTAGTTCTGTGGTGCTAGATAGATCTCCCTAGTAATTTAACATGGTAGATCTACCATGTCAGAGGGTGTTTTTTTTTTAAGGGTTCATGGCCTAGTTTCTTTAACAAAGACTTTGGACTATGATGAGGCAGGTATGTTTATAGAAAAAAAACATGTCATGCTAGTTATGCCTGGCCTGTCTTTCATGTCCGAACAAGGCTTCAGTTTCCTTTGACCATTCCACTGATTATTACACAGATACTTGTCACCATTAGGGCTGCACCAACAACAAAAAGTAGACATGCCTAGATGATAAAAAAGTATATAAATTATATCTGGGTTCAAATAAGAAACTGAATATCTATACAATATAAAATCTTTATATAAAGAATTACAATAATTATTTAAAACAGATATCAATCATAAAAATGGAAATAAAAATAGACTATTCTGCGGTCTACTTTGTTGTGGATGGTCAGTCTTCTCAGGGAACAGTTCTCTTCCCTGGTCTTCTCATCACAAATGCTTGTGCCGGAGCATCACCCGCCTCGGGGTCTCACTACTGACTATTCAAGATTCTGGTCATATATGGATGGACTGTTGGAAAATTGTGTTTTAATGCATACAATTACAACATTATTAATCTGTGATACTTTTTAGTGCTCCTACATAATACACAGATGCATTCGTTAGAAGAGAGCGCATATAAGTGATCTTCGCATGCTGTCCTAACTGGCAGAGGCAGATCCAGGATTGTACGAAAGGGGGGAACAATTTCTAGTCAGGGTGTGTGTGTGTTAATGAATTTAAATTTGACAAGACAAAAAAAGGTTATTTGTCTCTTTTTACATGCTTTTGTCCCACTTTCTTGTGTACATAGTCGTTATTTATATTTTTGTGGCCCACAGTTAGGGAGGTGCACGAAAAAAAGAGGCAAGGAGGGCGCAACTTTGCTTCGACGTTATTAGGCATGCGACAGATGTTCCCCCACGCCTGAACCAACCCCTGATGAATAACTGTTTTTATTAGTTTATGATTCTATCATCGATGCATCTGTTACAATTTTTTAGATAATAGTAATGTAGTATGTGGCAGAGCCAGAAAAATAATGAGATATAAGTCGAAAATGCTAGTTTTCCACAATAGGCAGAAATTTAAAAATGGTCAATTTTTTTTTCAAATTTTACTTTATTTCAAAAATATACAGTTCATACATTCAACTTTTATACAACCTTGACAATTATCAGATATATGATCAAAAAATGTTTAAAAAATGTAATTTAGAATGACCTTGCTTAGTTAATGTATACTGATTAGCAAATTTCAAATGCAGTTTTCTCAAAACTTAAATTTTAAATATTCGAACTTCGATTGTTAATAACTTTGTAAGGAAACATCGTATGAAACTGATATTTGTTGCATTTTAAAGATAATAATGTGTAGTTTTATATTTCATACACAAGTGAATTTTCAATTTTCCGACTTATGTCTCATTTGGCTTGGCTCTGCCACATATATTTAGCTATTGAGTTATTTTTTAAAGCAGGACCCAACTCCAAGGTGTTTGAGTAAGATGGGCTTTGGAAACACAATCGGTTTGTTTTTGGTTTAAGTTTGAGCCCTATTGGTCATTGGCTTGGAAAGGTTTTAAGCGGAAACTCACCTGAATTTTTTGTCTAGATCGGCGATCTTCTTGACCAAGGTAAAGGTAGAATAACGCTGGCAGTGTGAACACAAGACTAGATGATGCTATAGCGCCTATAAAATATTACAAAAACAAAATTAATAGTACATTAGTTGTAACCTGTTTTAATAGAAAACTGGCAAAAAACTTGTAGCCAATAGAAATAATTTACTCAACACCATCTGCCTAATGTTAAACCTTATAATGTATTAAGCTTGAGGCTTTGTTTGAAAAAAGGTCTCTCTCAAACAAAGGCTTGAGATATTTTTTTTACTTCCGCGAGTAAATGAAATGTAATGTAGTTTGATTTATATAGCACCTTATACTAATTAGACTCAAAGTGCTGTGGACTGGATGTTACACATTCATATGACTTTCTATTCCCCTAAGGGTCACATCCTGTCATGCAACAAGTATTGGCTTGTCTTTGTGCTCTTTAGTCTGTCCACAACAGAGGTAGTGTATGGACCAGCACACCAGGGTAACCCTCTACTCATCCTGAAAGATGTACTGGGTTCTTTATAGCGCACATGAGCTGTTTGTGTAAACTGGGCCTACGGTTTATAGTCCTTAATATCCAAAAAGGCTTATTCCACCACTTGAACCATGGTGCAAGTGGACCTCGAAAACATGCTATTGTTTTTGCTATGGTTCACGGTTTCCTGCCTTAACTGCTAAGCCATACAACTCACAAATACTCTCTCTAAGTGTCCAAACTAATTAATTAATTAAATTAATTTTAGTGTGTTAGTAACGTTTTTAGTTAATAATAATATGACAGTTATATAGCGCTTGCCAAGGTCTCTAAGTCCTTCACAATTATTACTTTGAGTCATTGGAACAAATGCCAATACAATACACTCAATCCCACCATGTTGCAGCTGTAATCAGTGCATATGACATTTGTACTTCCCAGATATCCATTTATATTCCTGGTTAGAAAGAGGCAACGTGGATAAAGTGTCTTGTCTAGGAACACAAACAGCCGACCAGAGAGAGAGAGCCTTGAACCACCGACCTCATTATTGGAAGTCTGAAACGCCACCGCTGCGCCAACTGCTTTCAAGTTAGTGCTTGTGATTATGAAATAAATAAAAGTAACACTCTAGGGTGTCTATTTGAAGAGTTAAGTTAATGGCTTACCAACAAACCCAAATATTTCTTGAAGATTTGGAACGAAAATCGCAAGACAAAGAGCAGTGGTCATAAGTAAACCAGTAGATGTGAAATGTCGTAACCAGGAGAAGTCAGAGGTCATTGGAGACACCATACCCACTACCATGAGGAGAGCCTTGCGTGTCTAAAAAAACAGAGAGATTCATAATTATGAGATACAATTGTGGTCTCTTACAGGAGGTAGGCACATACGAGAATCACCAAAAACTGAAGTGTTCAATGAGTGTGGTTGCCTACAAGAGGTGACCACAGCCAGTAAATGTGAGGTCTCACCACAAAATGAGTTGCATCATATTTGGGGGGAGGGGTGCAGCCGGTGTTTCCTCCATTATCAGCAAAAGGTAGTTGGGTCCCCCTTATTTATATTAAGAGCAAAATGTGACCCTAAAATAAAAAAATAGACATAAATAATTGGCCAAAACAGTGTATCAGGACATGAAAAATTGGGAAATAACATTTTTTTTTTGCTTCCCAAAATCAAATCAGCAACCAGCCCACATGGACCCCTTTAACTGGAATCGCCCCTGTTGTAGGTGGGATCAAATTGAGAAATCACCAGGTCGGAAGTCAAATTTCTTTAGAAATTTAGTTTCAATTATGGTACTTGTATTTCACTATAACTTTTTAAAACAGTGTTTCCATACATGAAAACTTCAACTACTTATAGCTTTGGATCTACTTGTCCAATGAATGTCATTTGAAGCATAGATTAAAGCTTGCATCATTCTCAATTATTAAGTACCTGAATAACTCAATTTTGGATTTCCCTACCTCATTTGTGGTGAGACCGCACAAATATGGTCATGTTGCTGCAGGAATTTGGGATTACCTTATAACGTACCTTCCAGAATAATTAAAAAATGCAACTGAAGCCAGGGACAGATTTGGGGGACACTTCCGGCGCTCCCCTAATATCTTCAAATTTGTGCTTTCTACTTATATTATGCGCCAACCGGGCAATAACACATCAAACAGGACTAATAAGGTTTTTTATTGCTTGTCAATTTTAAAATGGGGGACATGCCTACCACCTCCGAAATAGTTTTTCAAAACGACACACCACCCCAGCCTCACCTCCTCCCACACATTTTGCTGGGTCCACCCCTGGATACAGCAATGAGAACTTTTCTACATACTCCAAGCAAGATCAACATAAATTATGTCATCATCATTTTATGATACCATAATAATAAATCCTGTCACTATGGCATGTATCTCATTGCTTGTAGTATGTATTATACTTTCTTACTTGAAGTTCATTAGTGGACCTTTCTTATTTTCAGAACTTTTTGAGAAATATGGCAGAAAACAAATTAACCAACTAATGTAGAGCAACATAAGATGTTTAAACAATGAAGCAGTCCGAATTTTCAACCTTCGGCATTGTAACATATCAAAGATAAAAACACAAACATAAACTTACAGGATAGTGTACTAATGGTACAGTGAGTATAATAGCAAATACTACAGAAAGTCTGACTGTAAGGATGAGCTTGTCATCACTGTTTGTATAGCTTTCTAATAAATCACTCTCAACATTTCCTGAAATGAAGAAAAATGTGTGGTATTAAATTAAACAATAAATACTACACTTTTTTTACCAGAATTTATCGTAAAGTAATCAAAATTTGTCTTACTACGAGAACCAAGTGTAATTTTATGTTGAGTATGAGCAGGGGGAATGCAGACTTTTGGAAAAGGGGGCCGGTAGAGAGTGAAAGTTTTCGGAAGATCCGGGCATGCTCCCCAAAGAAATTTTGGCCTTTAGATGTTGAGAAATGGCTTCAGAGACGTATTAAGGGATCCATTCTTGTCTTATGATTGCTGAATATTTTCATTTTATAGACTGTAGTGTTATTTGTTTTAGATTTTCTGGTATTCATTATAAAAACTATGGTGTAAATCCTGCTCATTACCGGTTGATATTAATAAAATCTCTTACAGATCACTGGTATTGTATTAGTTGGTTGGGATTTTTAAACTTATCAGCGGAGCTAAGTTAAATCATGTCTTTACTTGACGAGGTTCGCGATTCATAGTGGTAAAGCGATTAAAAACAGATTAAGTCATAAAAAATGGTTCCCCACTGCGAAAAATATCCAGTTAATTGCAGGGTTGAATATCAGGCTGTTTCGGTGTTAAATCCATGGGCGGACAACAATTAACACCCGAGCGATTCCGTTTTTTTTTTACTGGTAAATAACGGTGTAAAACACTGAAAAAAACTCGCGCAAACCGGCCCTATGACTTCAATCCCCTGTAGGCATACTACTCCAAGATAGACATCAGCCTTCATCTCAAACAAAAGTTCAACGACAACTGCTTTATTATTTGAATTTTCAACATGATTTTGTTATACAAATCCCCTTTGCAACATATATTATTTCATTTTTGTCAATGTCTTTAAATTCGGATTTAAATTTACTGTTCAGTGATGAATTTGAAAAATATTTTTGAAAGGTGGAGATGAAGTATACGCTACGTTATACGTTAACCCTGTTAACTACCTTTATCCACCTTGTCACTACTATTATCTACCATGTTAACAGAGTTATTTTTTTCAAACGGTGTTGTCTAGCAGCGGGCAGGACTTGATTGGTTTAGTTTATTTATTGAGTTGCTTCCATGAAACAGCACTTTGTGGTATTTAACCATCTATTTGTTAAAATAACAAATCTATAGTGCATCTTCACTATCACCAACATGAACCTCACTGTAAACCTTACCATAAAATGTTAGATATCCAAAGAGAGCAGATGCCATGTACATCATAAAACTGATGCTGATGGATGTAGTTGCCACTTTCTGCATTCGTGGTAGTGTAGGCCTTATAAAAGAAAAATTAAACAAGTTCTTATAAGCTTGGTAGCTCTGATAATGAGTACACTTACTATTAAATTTTGTAAAACACACTCACATGTAAAACAAAATATTGATTAATTGGATTATTCTAGAGCTCATAATCAGAGATAAAGGTAACATTTAAGTTAATAGCACATAATGAGGCAGGTCATGGCAAAACCACCAAGTTGTCTCAAAATTGAAAAATGTAGTTAATATTAAAACCATATCACACTTGTTGTAAGCTTTAAAAATGAGGAGTCAATTATTAAAATCAGACAAAACAACCACGTTATTTCAGAAAATCTAAGATTAAAAGTTAATTGCAATGTCAAAATTCGGTGGATTCACAATACGGTGCATCAACTATCAGTTGCAGTGGACAGAGTTGCAGTGGACAGAGTTGCAGTGGACAGAGTTGCAGTGGACAGAGTTGCAGTGGACAGAGTTGCAGTGGACAGAGTTGCAATGGACAGAGTTGTAGTGGACAGAGTTGCAGTGGACAGAGTTGCAGTGGACAGAGTTGCAGTGGACAGAGTTGCAGTGGACAGAGTTGCAGTGGACAGGTCAAAATCTGCAGTGTATTATGGGAAATTGTCAACATCGAAAACCTGAGCTGCAGCCTGCGCTAAGGCCAAAAAAAATAAACGGTCTCTGGTCCGCGAGCGCGTCGATTCACACCCTGCACCTCAATGTTTTTTTTTCATACATAGAACAGCGCCCCTTACGGTTCCATCTACAGCGCCACCTTTCCGTGGAATTTTCCAAACTTTATCACGAGCTCGTCCCCGCGGCGAAACTAGGCCTAGCCTAGACTTGATTGTTGGCGGTGTTTTTGTGAAACCAGGTTAACAATATTGTCAAAAAAGTATGCCACTTATTTCAGTTTCGATTGTAGGTGGTGTTAAAATAATTAAACCGTTTGGCATAATATCCTGTGATGGCACAGCAAGCGACTGCCTTGAGTTTGGTAAATATTTCAAATTCATCGTTTGACCTTTTAATGAATAATTCAAGAAAAAAATGCCTAGGCTAGGCCTACCCTGCAGCCGTGATAAAACACAGAAAAATGCCAAGTTTGACCTGTACAATTCCATCATGACCTTCTCACGTGCCGGTGGCCTGGGATGGAAAAGGGAAAATTTCAACCTCGGAGAATATTTTGTTGGGATTTTGTGTGATGTAAGGTTTGTTATTGTACAGTAATTAACACAAGTTTGACTAGGCCTAGGCCTATATCACTATCTAAAATTTAAAAAAAAACGCATCGCCGCATCAATTCTGAAAATAGGGCCTGACCAGAGACCGGTTATTTTTTTTTTTTTTTTGGCCTAAGAGCAATTGTAATTGAAAAAAAAATCTTATTTAGAACTATTTTGGAGATTATGTCCATTTGATCTCACCTATAATACAACTCAAAATGTGGTAAGATCTCACATTTACTATATAAAACAGGAAACCTCTCACAAAGTTTTTGATATCAGCAATTCTTATAAACTGTACCTGTGTGCAAATTTCATAGAAATTGTTTAGACGACTGGGGTGATACCATAGATTTATTATTTATGGCTAGATAGTGAACTTAACAGTATAGAATTCGAGTCCCATGTAGGCGCCTACTATTTTGATTTCGTTAGGCTACGTCAAAAACATGCAAGTTAAATAATAATAATAATTGTTTTATAATTATTGTATTTTTAACATTCTTTTGTTATACAAATTATTTACATATGCCACACATATTTTATGTTGTCAATGTCTTTATATTTGGGTTAAATTTACTTTTATTTATTGATAAATTTGAAACTCCTATGAAAAATTGCACATGCGCAATTTCGACATAGCAACAGTGCTAGAACGTAACACGATTTGATTGGTTGTTTCCGAAATAGTAGGTGCTTACATGGAAATGCACTTGGGGGCTATGTATTCTGTGGAAGTTCACCATTTAGTAGTAAAAAATATATCTATGGGTAATACAAATTTCAACCATTTTGAAACATGCATTGAAACTATATAAGAATTATAACAAGTGAATAAGGGCGTACAAACCTTGAAAGTTCACAGTAAATTGGAAGAACGGCTGTGTGGCATACAAAAGAAAATGCCATTGTTGGAAGCACATATGCTGTCTGTGAAATAAAAACAAGACAATTATTTTACTGTAGTAATAATATTAGTGTAGTAATAATGTAGTGGAAGCAGTTGGCGCAGCGGTGGTGTTTCAGACTTCCAATCACGAGGTCAGTGGCTTCAGGCTCACTCTGGTCAGCTGCCTGTGTTCCTTGGCAAGACACTTTATCCACGTTGCCTCTCTCCACCAAGGAGTATAAATGGGTACCTGGGAGGTATAATGCCATATGCACGGATTACAGCTGCAACATTGTGAAATTGATTTTTTTCCATAGGCGTTTGTTCCAAATAATAAGTAATGACTAATAATTGTGAAGTGCTTAGAGGCTTTGGCAATATACAGTGCTATAAAAATGTCACATATTATTACTGTAGTATTGTTAATTATTAATTAGTTTTATGCTCCCATTGGCCTCTGTAGTAGAGAAAAAGAAATTAAAAAGATTTTTTTTTACAAACAAGTGCAACAGCCAATGATATGTGATAAAAAGCATTCTGATTTGTTTGGAATTGTGTCAGTTGCATCAGACCCATAGATTTATAATTTACGGCTAGATAGTAAACTTCCACAAAATACATAGCCCCAAAGTACAGTTCCATTTAAGCACCTACTATTCCGGAATCTACCTAATCAAATCGTCTTGCATTCATAATGCTGTTGCTATGTCAAAATTGTGCCCCAAATCTTTCATAGAAGTTTTAAATTTATATAAAAAAGACTGTAACAAATGCAATAATTGTACAACAGTTATCATTATTTAACTTACGAAGGCTGAAATAGTAGGCGGCTACATGGGACTGCAATTCTACAATGTTATGTTTGCCATCTAGCCGTAAATAATATATCTATGATCTGACAAGAGTTTAGAAGTATATTTTTGTACTCTCAACTTCTAAAATTCTTGTTCTTCTTGTTACTTGGAAGATTGTAAAAGGAAAATGACTGACTTATTAGGCATCATACAGACATAAAATTTGACATGCATTCCACAAAAGATTTCCACAAATGCACCATGGCAGATTTGAAAAATACTCACAATTAAAAATTATCAAATTGACCACATACAATAGGCCAACTAGCTGAGCAGCAGTACAGTGACTGACTGTAATAATAATTATTACCATGTAATTACTCCTGAATGTAAAAATTTAAGAAAATGTGATTGGGTAACTTGACAATAGTACCAGAGCTACAAAGTTGAAAAACATAAAATCCTGGAGATTTTGTCGGGCAGCATTCATAACTGTTTTGGGGTGCTATATGAGCATGTAAATGTGAAATTATAAACAAAAATGCTTTGTCTATTACAAATGAAAAGGTGTTTATTTTGGTACAATTCTTGACAAGGAAACTTTCATAGCACAATTTAATGTTGAAATGAAATGTAAAAACAATACATAATTTTGAATTTACATTGCTTATTTACTAAAAATCCTGGAGATAATCATGAAAATTTAAAATTCCTAGTGAAAATTTGGTATTTCCTGGAGCCCGGGAAATGATG
>JAOTQE010119993.1:17500-24502 GCA_025631205.1 Nesometra sesokonis
TTCAATAAAATATGTGACTGATACATCGAAAAACAATAGAAATCCTAGCCTTATTACTAAAACAAAAGATTACAGCTTTTGTTCTATGGTTACGTTTTGTAATGTAAAGAAATAACTACCCTTCTTTATTGTTCATCGCACACTTGAACAGCATGAGTCATTGTGTGCGTATGGGTGGGTCACAGTTCACGAAAAAGGGGCCGCTGTTTGCCGTCCGGCACTCAGAAAAGCTGGTGACATCCCTGCAAAAGGATATGCCAGACTGGACATGGATTTTGGACAATTTAATAGTATAAATATCTCAATTGGGCAAACACTGGCGAAAGACAAATTTACCTGTTCACATCGGTTTCATGATTTTGGAGGTTTAAAAAGGGTCCAGTTTAGCATGAAATTATGCTTTTCAGTGGGTTGGTTTCGGGAGAGCTGGCTGCATCTGTTTAACTTTGATCATATTTTAAAACCAATAAACAAGTTTGACAGACTCAAGCGCATGTAAGTTAAGACTCCTTATATACCACAATAAAGAACCAAACATATGGAACAAGGATCATCATGGCTAAATTAATTCTCTTGAACTCATCTATTATTAGAATTCAGCTAATAGCTGAGCAACTAACAAATGTGATAGCAACTTGCTTCAATTTCTTAAGCCCCTCTCACACAGAGCTACAGAATGGCGATCGAACAAAAAGATGGCCGTGGAAGTCATGTAAATATTGTAGCAGGGTCCCTAAAGCTTGGTTTCCATAAAAATCGCTCACTGTTGCTACAGCGTTTTCAGCACGGTCACTACACTGAATTTTGTCCCCGATGCAATCGGGAAAGTTCAACCAAGTTCAACTTCCCCGATTGATCGGGGACGAATCGTAACTATTGACCAATCATGACTATCAGATTTAGTATGTCATAAATGATTAGAAGCAATGGTAGGAGTTAAAAACATTGCGATGGCATCGAACAACTTTGACGTTGCATTTTAATCTAAATAAAAAAATTCAATAATTGTTTATTGATAATCATAATTTAAAGATACCAGAGAAAAGAGTATTTGCAAAGAATGCACAGGTATTCAAACGTCATTTTCAAGGTAGGCCTAAACCCAAAGAGGACTAGCCGAGGCCTAGCAACTTACACGATCAACAAACAAGCATTTCCAAAAAATTGCTACTGAAAGTCGGCGACAGTTGTTGGGACATACGGTAGCGATTTTATGGAAACTGAGCTTAAGGCAGTCATGGACAGTCCTGAACAGTTGTTACATGGTCCCATAGGTCGTCGTCTTCCAGCACAGAATAGTTTAAATGTTCAAAACAATTGGGATGGTCTTCCAGATTATCCAGGACCAAATTTAGTTGTGTTATAGTTATGTTACAGTTGTTTTGCAGTCAGAAATATTGTATCTTGCTTAACTTGTCTGGCAGTCCGTGTCCTCCTGAGAGCAGAGGTCCCAAGTTTCCTGAAAATGGTGGGAGTCTCCTGAATTTTTAAGTCATCTCCCACCCTCCTGAAAAAACCTAGTAGTAAAATTGGTTGTTCCTTCAAAAAATACCAGCTCTGTTCATTGTTAAATACAATTTATATACAATAATATAGATTTTTACATATTGTTATTGTACTTTTTCTGTGTTCTGTTTTTTATTGTGACGTGTTGCAGATTTGTATTCATGTAAATTTGATTGACAAAGCAACTGTAAAGTCTCCTGATTTTTTACTTTTCAAACTTCAAAAAAAAATAACACCCTCTTACTAGGTAGATCAACCATGTTAAATTACTAGGGAGAACTATCTAGCAATACAGAGAAATGCCTAGTAAGGTAGTATATAATTACTCTGCCTGTTGATGTTATTAATGCCTTAAGGTTTATTCTAAACAATGCCTGTATTTTCCTATGCATACTTGTAGAGCATTGCTGACAATCCTCGGTAGTATCTCTTGATATGGTAGTTTTTATAGGGTTAACCCTGTTAACTACCTTTATCCACCTTGTCACTACCATTATCTACCATGTTAAAGCTTGGTTCCCACTAGAGCAATTTAGACGCGTTAGCATCGAGCGCAGCTACATCGTGCGTTAAATATGTTGCGTCCTAGTGGGAACCACTCAAATTAGACGCGTTGACACGTGGTGGTTCAACTTTGCGCGCAGAAGGCGGAATGCTGAATAGTGGAAGAGCCTTACGTCACATCACTTGCGTTAGCGCAGACGCGACGCCTAGTGGGAACCAAGCTTTACAGAGATATTTTATTCAAAGGGAACAGATTCCACATGACTTCCCGATGTCATCCAGGTCTGATCCAGATCTTTCCTATATTATGTGGTATTTCAGTAATACATCTTTGAGTACACTGGAACCATGCCTCAATGGCTCACACTTTAACACTTACCTTACCCACAGGACCAAGAGCATGGCGGCCAATATCTTCATATGACTTCACACCTGTTGTTTGACACATTCGTAAAAGTAGGCTAATTGAATAATTTGCTAGAACTGCTACTAACACCAACAATATACTGCGGGAATTAATAAAAAAATAATAAATTTTTTGATGGATTTATTTTAATTTATTATTTCTATTCAAAATAAGTCCCCAAAAATCACCTTTAAAAACTTGGGTCAGCTATCATTGATTTTTTTTAAAGCAGACCAGTTTTAATATATTATGTGCAATTTGATTGCTTTCTACTCCATGGAAGGGAGTCGAGTAACCACTAAAATTCTTCTTGTTCTTCAAGTGGACAAACCTTAAAGTTGTTACGCATGAGTGACCACATACAATACACGCATGCTGTACATTCCATAGCAATATACTTTGGAATGGAATGTACAGCATGAGTTTATTGTATGTGGTCACTCATGCATAACAATTATAATGTGTGTCCACAAGAAGAACAAGAGCGATCGCTCACCAGGTCCACGCTTCCACTGCGATTTCGGATTGTAAATGCATTCTTCCATGATTAATTACTACGCATGGTTTTACGTTCTAAGGTTTTTAGTAGATTTTGCAGAAAAATTAAGATAAACAATTTTAAATAATTTGAATGTTCATCCGAACAAAAATTTTAAAAAGTACAAAAATATACAATAGCCAGAGCCTACCGTGGTGGGAATCGAGCCCATGATCTTCGCTTTGTAGAACGGTCACGTTAAATGATGTCTTAACCAACCGAGCTACTCATGTGGTTATTGAAACTAGCAGTATTTTACACTACTTGACGAAATGCGTTTTTGGTTTTCTGGGTCTAGGGGACACCCTGGGGTGTAACTTAAAAAAAGGGTGATGAAAGTTTGTTGGGAATGGGGTATTATTTATGTGTACAAAATTTCAAGCATGTCCGATCAAAACTGGTGAAGCTGGACGCTTTTAAAGTTATGGTCGCAACAAGACCAACAACAACAACAAAAACATAAGTGAGAACCTAAGGTCCGCTTCACGCAGACCTAACAAGAAGAAAGTTAGTGGTTACTCGACTCCCTTCCATGGAGTAAAAAGCTATAAGCTTGACTTGAGCTTGTTATTCCTATTATCTATTTTATACATAATTTATAAATTTCTTACAAATTTTCCAGATACCTTTGTAATTTCTTAAAATTTTAAGGATACAGTAATTTTATGTAATAAATTTTAGAGATACACCGAATGTTTTACAATTTTGCAAATAATTTATCGGTTTCAGTCTTGATGGACTTCTTCATAGTCTTTCTAGCCATATCCGGACAACTACCTTCCAGACAACTACCCCCCAGATAATTACCCCTGGACATTTATCTCCCTAGGACGACTACCCCCAGGACAACTACCCCCTGGACAACTACCCCCCGAGGACGACTACCCTCTGGGACAACTACACCCCCCGACAACTACCCCTGGACAATTACCCCCTAGGACGACTACCCTCTAGGACAACTACTCTCTAGACTACTCACCACAACCCCCCCCCACCAGCGGGTTAAGGTTAGGGTCTCACCACACCCCCACCCCACCAGTGGGTTAGGTTAAGGGTTAGGTTTAGGGTTAGTGTTAGGGCTGGATTAGGTTTAGGGTTGTTTTAGGGTATTGTCTTAGGGGGTAATTTTCTTGGGGATAGTTGTCCTGGGGGTAGTTGTCCTAGGAGGGTAGTTGTCCAGGGGTAGTTGTCCAGGGGGTGATTGTCCTAGGGGGTAGTTATCCAAGGGGTGATTGTCCGGGGGGTAGTTGTCCTAGAATCCTTTCTAGCATACACAAATTCTGTATACACTAGTAGCTAGATAATTTTTATGCACTTTTAGGTCCTGAGAGTTTGATTTCAAAAACTGGTTTGGGGGGAGGAGATCAAAAAATAATTTTGGCCTGGTAACACATTTTTAAAATGTGGCCAAAGGTCAAGGTCAAAGTACCAATATATAAAATATTTGATATGTTTTTTTATCTTTCTAAATCAATTTTTTAAGTCAAATTCTCTGGAGATAAAATTGCATAAGAGTTGATCTAGCTACTAGTATTATGCAATTTGATTTTTTTTTTTTAATCTCATTTACACAAGTCTATTTTTGCGATAATATTATGTACTTCTTACAATTTTTCCAGACAACTTTTCATATTTTAAAAACTATTTGGGACAATTTTATTTAAAAGATTTTGGAGAAAATTGAACGTTTTACAATTTTTCCAATAATTTATCTTTAAAAAAAAGAAGGTATTTGCCTCTAAGAAACACCAAGTTGTTGTACTTGATTTGAGGCGGGGGAGGTTAAGGGTAATTAATAATCTTAAACATCTACTCCCAGTTTCACCTAAAATTGGCATTTAAAATATTTTTTTAATTATGAATCAGGATGACTGGAGACATGTTAGTTGGTTGATTTTCCATGCAGTAATCGTCTTCAATGACGATGATTGCAGCAGGGACGATGTTTAAATAAAAAAATATTAAACAAAATTGTCATTTACCTGAATAAAATGATGCCAGATGATGCCATTGCAAAAGCTAATCCCAGAATACCGCTACCTAAAATTGCATTCATTAAATTAAAAACAGAAAACCAGAACGTGGTTTTATGAGTGTTGTCATGGTGACTAGACGACAGTAGAAGAACTTCATCTTCAATAATGCCACCCTAAAATTTAAAAAAAAATGTAAATCAATTTTCTAACCAAATGTTACATTTCCAAAGCAAAAAAAAATGCTTTAAGGTCGTATACAGGGGCAGATTCCTGATTCAGCATTCTCAAACCCGGGTGGGTTCGGTTTTGAGTTTGACAGGCAAAATACAAAAAAAAAACAAATGGTTTTTTCCTCCAATTGCCATGTTTTTTGGGGTTTTTTTTGCCATAATGATGACTTTTGTTTGTTTTTTGCCTCAATTTCAGACCCAGCTCCTCCAATAATAGATGTTTTTGCGATATTGGGTGTGGGCGTGCACCGGTTGGGCCCCACCAAAGCGACCCGAAACCCCACTAAAATTGTCATCAGCAAACTACTACTAGCTTACTAGGCTAGGCCTAGACTGTATATATCACCCACTACATTTGAAGAATTGGTAGCGTAAATTGTTTTAATTAGGTCAAAGCCAAACATCTAGGCCTCTAGCCTTAATCCTAAGGGTAGCACGGAGCCACGTACCACCGGACACAGTTGAGTTTAGTCCGCATAACGTTTACGAAATACCGTAACGGTCACGATTATGGGCCTAGGCCTAGCCTAGGAATTAATTATGAGTAGCAATGAAATTACTTACGTTTTCATCAAAAGGGCTAATAGATCCACTCGCATCATTTATATAGCAATCTATATCATCAGAAACTGGATGTTTAGAACGTTCCATATCCTAAATTTTTATCTAGATTAAATATTACACATGTGAAAGTTCGTGAATGAACTGGCCACCTGCCACTTTCTCTCTGTCACGTGCTATGACAGATCTATGTGCACGTGACTTTTAAAGGACACTTGATTGAAGTCAAACACAAAGACATAGAAACAGTTTATTCGCCATAAAATATAGAGTACATTTAACCTCTTTTAAAATTTGAATTTAAAATGTGAAACGGGAATTGATGTTTACAAATTAAAATTTTGCTCATTTGATGAATTTTCTTCATTTAAGACAGACACGAAAAAAACGCGTTTTTGTTTTTCTTGTTATCGTACTGGGCTGATTAGGGCTCCGGTCTACACCCTTGGCATGAGAAAATTGAGAACTTGTGACCAACAAGGAGACACTCCACTGCTTTGGTGAAAAGTTGCTTTATAGAGGATGATCGTAATAAGCACCTCTCACTCAGGGGCGTAGGAATTGGGAAGGGGTGGTGCTCTAGCCGATCGTATTACAAGCAAGAAAAAACCCTATCTCTCCTATTCAGGGCGGATCCAGCGGAGCAGGGGTTCCGATTCCAAATTAGCCAAGACCAGGTATGCGAGTTTGACAGCAAGCAAATGGCAATAGGCGCTCGGAAAATTTTTCTCTACAGATGCACTCTGGTGCACTTTTAGCGCAAGAAAGATGTGCAAAAAAAAAATGTTTTTGGGGGGACCGGGGGTGACGGGTTCCCCTGCCCCATACCTACGGCTTTTTGTGGTGCGGTACAATTGACTTCATGCTTCTTTTTCTCTGGGGGAAAAAAAGGGGGCAGGGGTGCTCGAGTGACCAAATTTATGGTCATTTTAATTTTTACTCCTATCTCGAGGGATGCGCAATTCATTGCCCCTATAATACCCTTCTAAGTTTAAAATGTTCTTAGTTGATAAGCGGATCCTGATTTCCCAAGAAAATCAATCATATCGTGAACGTGAGCAGGCTAGGTTCCCCTGGACATTTCCCCCGGTATTTTTCCCCGGACATTTTCCCCCATGACATTTTCCCCCGGACATTTTCCCCCGTAGGAGAATTTCCCCCAGACAATTCCCCACCCATGTTGTGTTACTCAGTAATGTGGATAGTTTCCCATTTTTCAGATTTTCTAGACCAAACAAATGTTGAAATGCTCGTCTTTGATGTTAAATAAAGAACAGGTCC
>JAOTQE010120005.1:0-12678 GCA_025631205.1 Nesometra sesokonis
TATGAACAAGAATGTATGAATCCAGTATATAAAACAAATATATACTAAGATGAAATGCTCTGGATTAAAACTATGGGACCCATAGTTTTAACCAGAGCTTTTCATCTCATATATATTTGTATACTATGTTCTACCATGGAGCTATAAAAAAAATTCTACTTGCCAGTAATTAGATGGTAAATATTGCCTGTTGGGCTGAATAAACAGTTAAAAGTATTATTAAAATCAATGATTAGTGCTGGAGTCGGAAGATAGATGCAACTTACCAGCAGTTGATAAAATTATCAGTAAGTAAAAAAATTATTGTTCTTACAAAATTGTTGCAGATTGAAGTGCCTATTATCTCTTCTTTACATACATGTAAGCAATGTTACTCATGCTCAATAATTTCAAAAGCAGATACCGAAACAGATGTTTCTGGATAAATGTTTATATACTCTTGTAGCTGCATTTTGAAGATTTTTGTATTACATAAAACAGTAAGATGTAAGACTTATGATTATTAAGAAAAACACTGCATTCAGTATAGTTTTATAGTAGAGCATATTAAGCATATAATGAGGCTATTAACTTTAAACAATAATGAAGTATATTGATAGAATACCTGCATCCTGCATCCATTCCCCATTTGTAATATCGCAATTACAACCATAAGCTTGGTCAATGCAAGTTTTTGTTACTCCACATCCACACTTATTTTCCACGTTGTCTGCATTACCCCAAGAATACACATCCTGGCCTGAGACAGTGCTCCAGAAACCTCTCTTCTCTTCTGTACTGAACAATCGCATGTTTTGACACTCCATAAAAATCTCTTGCGAGCAGAACGTGGAGCGAGCAATTAATTCCACAAGGTACTGGTCAGTTGTAATATATTCAATAACGTCTTTTCCATTACCAATACCTTCACCAACCGAAGTTCTATCTTCCCTGAGAAACGAAAGAACATATTATGGTTAAAAATGTCATAATATCAAGCTTTTGTATCTGCAATCAAAGCAATCAAATGTGACTGCCCTCGATACTCGTCTGTGGTTTCTCATCACTTGCAATATTGCTATTGAAGAAAGAAAAGACAAGCTAAAAGTTAATAATAAACTATAATGAAAATTGTAAGTGAAAGCTTAACTCATTGCATTTAGTTAAAAAGTTACTTGTATTAGTGAAGTAAGGTCTTGGCATAGGCCTGCCTCTGTATCTAAAATAACAAAGCTGGTTTGTATGACTTTTTTCCACAAACTCCAAAGATTAATGATTCGCTTATTTGTTTATGATTCTCTACGGACAGTAAATTGGGCAAAAACTGTTCATAATTTGTGTGGATAAATGTACATGTCAGATTACTGCGACTCTATCCATTGTTTATGTGACAATTTGATAATATTAAATAGCAGTAAATATATAACATTGTGAATGTGTTAAAATTGTAGATGCAGATGATTATTTTTATTCGAAAAAAATGATTAGATTTAAAAAAATACTCACCTGTTATTTCTGATGACTGTAACAGACACTGTGTATGATGTCATGTCACAGAAAACAATGTGAGGAAGGCCAGATGCATTAGGACCATCTGTATCAATGAAATATGAACCATCTTGATCTTCACCTGTCTCCCTAAGAGCAGTACAATCACTTTCAATATCTAAAAAGAAACAATCATTTTTTAATTTAAACTTTAAATTTAAATTTTGTTTTGAAACTTGCCACAACGAATGAAGAGTCATATTAAAATATATCTTTTTTACAAACCCCTGGTATCATGTAGCATTCATAAATTAAAATATTATTAATCATCTGTTTTTGGCAGTTTTTAGACCACAATATTGCTATTCATGGTTGAATCATGGACGAGGATGGTATAAGTAGTCATTATGGAAGCTATAAAAGCTCTCTGATTGAATGTCAAAGATGTTATGCCACCTGGCCCTGTGTTAGTCTAGTTGGGTTTCATTTTATAATTTACTGGCTAGTAGTCCATTTGAGAAATCCATTATTCCTTAAATGAGAATATTGTAATTGCTATTTTACTGTCCACCCATTCAATTTCGGCCTTTAGAAATTTAATACATTTACTTTGCTAAAGGGTACAATGAAGAGTTGCACTGCATTCTTCGAAATATAAAAACGTAGTTACATGATTTGTTTTTCCATCATTACTTACATGATTATGGAAACTGTTTCAAAAAATGAGGATATACAATTTGCTTTAATAATTGAACCTGCTAATCAACCTATTCTATGATAAAATAATTCCTTATTGTCATATCAACAACTTGAGTTGAATGATTTATGTGTGATATAATAACAAAAGTATTAACAAAGTTTCTATAAAATAAGTTATTTAAAAATCTTGAGGGCCAAATGGAGACCACCATGATCGTACTAACATAGAAAAATTAGGAAATCGCTGCCATGAAACTATTAACAAGAAACTAACTCTAAAGGGTGAAAATCCATGAGAACACAGACACAAAACATTAAAATTACCAAACTGTCTCGGAGAACACTTCATAGGACTTAGATACAATATGCCAGATTTTCCATTTCCTATGTCACCAAATGTAAAAGCAGTTATTGGAAGAACTTCTTTATCAATGATACGGCCACGATCAGAACTGGTTTCAGGTGAACCATCACAATTACAGCTACTCTCTGAGTTACGACATGTTCCAGTTACACCACAGGCACACTGTTGGTATATAATATTAATAATATTAATAATATTAAATGTAAATCTGTCATTTGTTGTGATGATGACACCACCAATAATGCGAATGACAAACATTTATTGTTTTATACTTTTGGATTATTAAACATGATTTTTTCCATTAAATGTGTTAATAGTAGTAAAAAGATCTATAAAATTTTCCCATATAAACAATTAGGCTAATAATTACACCACATTGAGATGTCTGGAGACAACATCAACCCTTTGTATTATTGCAATTATTAAAAAAGAGGACCTATAATAAATATAGAGTGGCTGTTTATTATATTGAAATTAAACTTTCAAAAGAATTAAAAGTAATGGAAATATATTAATCGTCGTTATCCACCAGAATCTGCTACTATGGTAACAGATGATTCGGAGGATGGTGGAATTGTTCATTAGTAAGGTAGATATTGTCTTTGAGACAACAAACATATTCCATCAGCATCACCAAAGAGAATATATACATAACCTTTATCTGCCTCTCATTTATAGTATGATACCATTATCCAAAAATTGTTATTTACTATTGTTCACTATTGTCCAAAGGTGCAGTGAAAAAAAACAAACAAGTTAAATATGAAGATATTTTACAGACTTGCAGATGTTCATAATTTACCTGATTAGTTTCTGTTGCACCACCCCAGTTCTGATTATCATAACCATCAATATCTTGCCAGCTTCCAAATCCACTAAGCAACATAGCTCCACCAGAACAACGATACCTAGTAAATAATATGAATAATAACACATGTTACATCATATTAAGTCATGGTAAATAATTATTTTAGAGTGGATGTGTGGCTTGGTACAAGTGTTTTCCTTCCTGAGTTCCAGGGTCCTGGGTATAAATCCTGTCTGGTCCTCGCAATTCTTATCTTATCAGGTGTAAACAAATTGCAAAATATCAAATAGACCATAATCAGTGTTAATTTACTACTAGCATCAGGAACCATGTACATTTTTTCTACTGCAGCTACTGTCATTAATCAGTTACAACAGTATTAGTTTAGTAGCTGAAAAACAATTACTAAAAAATATGTAAGAATCAGACTTTGTGTGTCACTGAGTCGCCAAAAGGAAACTAGAATAACATTTTACGTGATCCCTTATTTGCTGTTGTGCCTAAAGGAATAAATTTTAATAATAATAAAAAAAACAGTCATAAAATAAAATGACTTACTCCATGTATTGATAACAAAACATTGATGCATTGGTGGCTGCTCTAAGTTGTTCAACATCTGCATTGTTATAGGTGATGGTTTTGGTACCATCGCTGTTAACAGTGACTTCATCAGAATCATGATTAATCACTGTGATACCATACTCGCGTGACATATCACATTCAACCTATGACAAGGATAATAATACATGAATTTATAATCCATCTTTTACTAAGGATACAGAAAAATGTTTACAAAATATTGCACAATCAAGACAACTGATAATGTTAGCTTTTTGTTTATTCCATGTAGAAAGTTAATGTTTGTGCCAATTGTACACATGATTTAATATGTATTCTTTTTTCAGGTCCTTGCCCTTTCAAGATAAAATTAGTGCTTTTCATATTATAACCTGTACAGAAAATCCTGGGTAAAAAGGTGTTAGAGAAAACAGACAAGTCACCTTCATGGCATGAAAAAAGGGAAGCATGAAATTAAACAACCAAAAGAGTACCGAATTCTCAACAACAGAGCAGCATTAAATTTATAATGTTCAATTTAAAATACCACATATATTTGTTTATTTTAATATTTAATTAAGTGCTAAAAGTAGTGTTCTGATAGTATTTTCCAGTAACATTTTTAATGTATAATTGTATTGCATACAATTGCTACTTGAATATAATTTGGGTTGTTTTTTTTAAAGGTTTCACAGCCTATTGCTTACAACTAATATCTTCCTACCATCAAATAAATACTAATACTCATATTATTATACAAAATTTGTAAATTTGTACAGGTAGATTTAGTAAGGTCTGTGGTCATCACGTCGAATACTGGATCAATCCATACGTCTGTAGGTCACTCAGTTGGGGGGATGCATATTTTTAGAATTTCACCTTGTTCATTTAAATTATAAAATGTATGATATCTATATGTATATTTGGTGATTCTTGAATAAATAATAAGAGATATTGAAATACTTACAATGAATGGATCAACTCCATCAAATCCATCTGGATCAATAGTGTACTCCCCATTTCCTCTATCTCTTCCAGCAAGTTTATATTCATTACATGTCATTAAAATTTCTAGAAAAACCAACAGTCATTTTAATACAATATATTTTAATACATTAGGTTGCCATAAAAATAGGACATAAATTGATGCTGCAATGCTTCATTATTTTTTGTTCAAACTCTTTAAAAATCAACAGCTAAATAAGCAAGGGTAAAAACATAACCACCTTAACAACTTCGTTGGTACAGGTAATAAGAAATAGAAACAAATACAACTAAGACTAAGATTGACTTATAAAGCAATTGCTGATGATTTTTGATTGGATTGGATAATTCATTAAGTTCAAGTTCCTTTTATTCCCAATGTAAAACACAAGTATATAAAGGAGGTGGCTAAATAAATTGATGGAATCGGTTATAGCCCTCTACATATAATTACAATAATTAAGAATAAATTTTACATGACAAACTGCAAGCACATAAATGATAAATGAAGACTTGTTTCCAATGGGGGTCTTCATGAGGAAACAATCCCTTTCTTGAAGAGTGTAATCAATTATTAAATTTGCACACAAGCCATGTTGCACACAAGACAGTGTGCTTTGTATTTTGATCCTCCTGCTAAAACACTAGGAGATGTATTCAAACTGGGGAGTCTCAAGTGTTCAACAAACAACACAGTGATAACCACCAGTTTAGCAGAATGAGCTAAATGCTAAGCTATAACTAAAAAATTAATAAAAAAATAATACAAATACGTCTTACGTTCACAGCCTTGATCATTCAGGCCATTGCCTAGATAACCATCATCACATGGACATTCGTATGATCCAATAGTGTTAGAACATGTTGAATGTTCTGAACATTCATGAGTGCCTGATTGACATTCATCAGTGTCTACAAATATCAAATTATGCATTAGTTATCAACATTAAATACATTAGCAAATATCCTTATTATGCATTAGTTATCAACATTAAATACATTACCAGATATCCTTATTATGCATTAGTTATCAACATTAAATGCATTATCAGATATCCTTATTCACAAAAAAAGTGTAACTTTCACAAAGATATATATCCTCCTGACTTCAAATTATAAAAAAATCTGTCAAGTTCATGATTTAAATTTTGACAAGCAAAAACCAAGTTATTTTGCCCTATTTAACCATTTCATTTTATATTTTTCTAAATGTATCACTATTAAATTCTTGGGAACAATTAATTTAAACTTAAAGAGGAAATACATGTAAATTAAGGGCCATGGCATGCACATGCATATTTACCACAATAGTAAGATTTCATTATCCACAATGGTATCCTATACGAAAAGATGCAGCAGTCTCCATTATAGATAGGGCAGATGCTGGTAGTACACATACAATTTTGTGATTATTTTTAGGTAAAGCAGCGATTTTCAGCTCAAATTTTTTTAAGTTGATCAAAGCATTTATTATTTTTAAACACTAAACTGTTACAAATTTTTTCAACAACGTTTTAAAAGGTTAAATGTATGATTATAAATTTAACAGAGGCTATTGGAAATAAAATTTCAAGGCAAAAACTTGCGACATACGAAAAGAAAATCCTCGTCACTGCCCCTTCCCAACAACCTCCTTGCTAATAACAACCACAATATTTGAATTTCTAGTATTTAATAAAAAACTGTTTCACTTTTTTTAAACATACCTGAAATGTGTTGGTTTTAAAATAGGCCTATAATGCAAGTGATTTTTAGTTACAAAGCAAAATTATTTGACCTAGGCTAGCAACAGTAGTAAGTCTAGGCCTACCACAGCCCCAGCTGTCTATTGGCAGCGATGTGAGCGATCTTGCCCATTTGCAAACGAAAACTTGATTCTCATTACTCACCGAAATATACGCTGTGCTCCAATAACTTTATAGAATGTTTTTCCCCAAGACACACATTTTTCATGAAAATAAACATTATCTTATAATTCTATATTTGCATTCCTTACATAGGCCTATAAAAACACATGTGATATTACATACTTTCTTCTGATAAGTTATACTAATTTAATGATAATGATGTTTTATCTTACCTATACATCCTGCCTTAGGAGATTCCCCTTCATAT
Organism: Nesometra sesokonis; assembly: GCA_025631205.1. Classification (NCBI taxonomy): domain Eukaryota; kingdom Metazoa; phylum Echinodermata; class Crinoidea; order Comatulida; family Antedonidae; genus Nesometra; species Nesometra sesokonis. Next base: position 6,996 of record JAOTQE010120005.1, read on the forward strand.
CCAGGATTGCATTCACATACATTTTCTTGGGTATTACAGAATGCTAATATATGATGTTCTTGGCAATGGCTATCAACTGAGCAATAGGTATCAGCTATAAAACAAAATTTACAATGGAATATAATACTCTCAAGAAATGTAACCATTAAAAATAATATTGCAGAATTTAAAAAAAAACCTTGATGAAACAGCTTCACAAGTATTTAATACCTAGGTATTGATTAACTTCAGTAGGCTTGGTCATACAACTGACTATGTTATGTTTTTACATCATTTATCATGGCTTTATAATGACTGGTCGTATACCATCTGTATGGTGCTCAACCAGGATAAAACTTTATTGGAATAAAAATAATATGTACAATGGGAGTGGCACTGTAGCTTGTTGGTAGGCATGCTTGCCTTCAAATCTTGAGGTCTGAGTTCAAACCTGGCTGAAGACCAGATTCTTTCTCCCATGACATAACAATGCCTAAGCCTCATAATAAGACTAGAATTAGAAAGAATGATGTAGATCCTGTAAGACTCGCTATTGGACGTCAAACGGAAAAAAAATCATGCAGTAAACATAAAAATGCAGTTACTTACGAACACATGATAGTTCATCTTCAGGCATGGTTACATAGCCATCAATACAAGAGCATTCAAATGACCCCACTGTGTTCTGGCATGAACTAAACTCGCCACATATTTCATAGTTGCACTCATCAATATCTGCAATTATAATTCAATTATATATATTTTACCCGTTGTTCTATATTTTTTATTCAAGCCACTCAGTGTTTTGATGTTCTGGACTAGACAGGACCCAGCCTAATGGTTAACTGAATAACTAAACAATAATTATAATATTGTATGCCTATTCTTCAGGGGATACAGTATAGCAATGTTTTGTACTAGTGCCAAAATAATAAACTTTTCTTCACCTGTACAATATTTTGTCACAGCTCATACTAATTATATTTCCCCATATCTACTCAAAGTTATACAATAAATATTATATAAATACATCAATATGATAGAACAAACCCACCACACAGGTTTAATAATGTCATCATAATTGTTAGCATTGTTAAAATGTCAATTTTACATATACAAAGTTAAAGTAATCTTCATACTCATTGTGTGTGATAGTAATTATCTTTTAGAATTTTAATATCAAATAACATTAAGTACTTTATGTATAGCAATTTTCATGATAACTTCTTAAAAAAATTTCTTTTCAATTGAATCAATGCATTTATTTTATCAAAATACACAGTCTAAACCTGAAAATCTGTAAACTCACCAGTACATTCTGATATGCCATCACCTTGATAACCATCATTACAGATACATTGACCAAATTCACAGGTTGCCAAATCCAAACAATCATCCTCATTTTGACATGGTGAAGGTACTATTTACAAAACAGAAATAGTCTTTAAAATTAAAAAAAAAAACTAAATTTGATTACATAATTATGGTAGCATTATTTTTTATTGTTATTTTTATTTTGTTATTGTTATTTTGTTGTTATTTTTTCATACACCCCAGAAACAAATCAGATCTATTAAAATGTATTATAATTACTAATTTAGTTCGATTTCCAAATGTGGGCAGCAATCTTGCATCTCCCCAGATGCATATTGTGCTACAATGTGTTTTATTAATCAAATTAATTAGAACAAGTTTAAATTATTTACTGTACATAATATTAATGTACAGAAACATTTTAATACAATGCTTAAAACAAACATTTTTCAAAACCTACCAAATTCACACAGAACACGATGTGTCTCTGTACGATCACATATTTGTAAATTCCATGTATTTTGTGCATTGTGATTCATCATAACACAATCTTTTGTTTCAGCATTGTTAGTCATGCCTCCTTGAAAGTTAGTGTACTCCACTTCTAGTCCATCCACCCATGCCAATTCACCCTCAGTCTCCATATCAGACATACCTGAAAAATAATATTATAACTAGTAAAGCTGGCTTCATTCTCAATCAGCATATCTGGTTGTATGGAAACAATTCATCAGAAGGTTTTAGATTATGTAAACTTTTTACAAACTTTTCATATTTCTAATATTCTCCACGACATAGAAAAAAACATCCAAAATAAAAAAAAGCAAAAGGATACACATCAACAGACACATAAATAAACTACATTGAAAACATAACTTCCAATAATATTGGTTTTCTACCTATCAAAAACAATAAACTGGGAAAATTTTTAAAAATGCACATGTAAAAGTTCATCTTGTATAATTCTTATTAGGAAAGCTTTAGGCATTTCTAAAGACTTCCACAAGAAGAACAAAAAAAACGATAAGATAAGTAGTATTTAAGGACCTCAACTTGGTCCAACATAAAATATAAAATAGGATTATACTGACCTATCCAGTAGCTAGTACGGTCAAATCCATATCTTTCAAGGTAAATGTTGATGAGGCTTTGGATGTTCTGATTGTAGATTACAACGGGATCAGCACCACTGTCAAGACAGCTTATCCATGCCTCACTGAATGGCATGTCATCATCATGAGTCTTATAGCACATGTGGCCTAATTTGATGCTATCTCCAGGACAATGTTCTGTGAGGTAAAAAATATGGCAGAGTTGATGTTAGATAATACAGCTGACCCTCCCTGAACCTACATCTCATAAGTGGACACCTCCATAATAAAAACTCATTCAAAAGCCTGCTTGTTATTTTTATCTAATCAGTGCATTTGGTAACTCCCATAAGCGGCCACCTCCCAAGTTGCCACGAACACTTATGGACTTAAAACATTTTTGTCCTTTCTATGGTAATTTACCTATGGTAACCAGACAGTGAAAAAACATGCTTTTTTAAAACATATACAATTTCTAGTTTACAAGATTATTTATGACGGTTTATTTCAACAGCACTTGCTCAAATGAGGTCCTTATTTGTACAATATATTATTTATGCGAATAATAAATAATAAACTGAACCCACCTCCAGTTGTCCTCTGGCAAATGTAACCAGCTTGTACATCACATGACACTGCCTTCCACTGACCAGATACAGAATCTATAACAACACATTGCTGGCCTTGTGCGAATTCTTGCATCCAATTGCTGTAGTCACTGTTGTTAAATACAACACCATCCATCCACATCATGGCCATATCATCTCCTTCTACCATCTCATCACCTTCCAAGTGAAATCTCTTTTTACGGAACAATCCCTTAGACAAGCCAATAAAAAGATCTGACAAGGCATCTGCTTTTACACTGCAAAACAGTTTTTCAACAAAAGATAAGCAAAATGTCATTATTGTTATTGTTGTTATTGTCATTGGTGTTGTTGACGTTGTTGTTATTATTATTATTAATATTATATTTGGATTGACTATTTTAAATGTTAACTAGAGTGTCATTTTCGATCATCTAGATTACATTACAATATTCTATGTTGTTCACATCTATGCTCCAATATGAAAGAATATCTCAGCTAAGAAAACTTCCTATAATCAATTCGTTTATAGGTCTTAATGTTGCTAATCAAAAAGAGGGAAACTATCTAAGGCACAGGTGTGTGTCAAAGGGAGGTGTGAAATGCCAAGAAAAAGGCAATTTTTGCACAAAAAAGGAATATAAAAATGATACAAACTAAAAACAACATCATTGTTGTAGTCAAACAAAATGAAAACAATGTGTCTAGTTGGCTTAGTAAACTAACAAAAATTAAGGTACCAAAAAAAATTAAAGTGATGACCACATATTATTAATAGATATGTTTACACTTGTGTTGTTAAACTGTACACAACCTTAAATATCATTTTATAAAACATTGGTACACTTGTATTAAGCAGAGGTCCAAGTCTCTCAATGAAGGAATTACATTATTAAGTTTCTACACTCTAAGCACACCTCATTTTTTTGTTTGCTTTATGCTTATAGGAAAAATAATCACGAGATGTGCAGTTGCACATCTATGACCCTCAAACCCAAGATGGCATCCAAAATGACCGCCATTTGCTACTAGTGACCCCCAATTGCTACTCGAAGTTTATCCTATGTAACTCAATAATTAATTATTTTTGTTGAAATTACTTACAGTATTTGAAAGACGATTAAATTATGGTTCTAATAATATATAGATTAAGAATATTTTCTGATATTAAATGCTATTTTTTAAGGTGAAAATGCAATATTTTAGCAAGATTTTAAAAAAATCAGTGGTGTAGACAGAATATTTCTGTAGGGAGTGGGGTCAGTGTGGGTCCATGAGTTTATGTAGGGGGTACATGTGTTGCAAAATGTTTGTTTAGTAGATTTATTAGTTACTTACTTTTCAACAATAAAATTATCAACTTCAGAGCTGAGAATACTAGCAAGCTCAGCACCATTGGCCTTACACTGCAAGTAAGCATTCTCAATAGTGGTTGGTGTGTCTACCTTGTAGTAGCAATCAGCTCCATTCATCTGCCAGCCTTTTGGACAATGTTTGTACAGTATTGCTAAAGGAAGACAGCAATTAATTAAGATCTCATTAATCTGCAGATATTATTTTGGATTTTAAAACAAATTAAAACAAATCAAAACTACATTTCAATCTTCATTTTTATGTATGAAATATGAACTATTGCAAAAACTCTATACACTACCAGTGAATAGAACAAGGGAGTAGAAAATGGCTGAACACTCACGCCAGATGTATGAGGTGTAATTTTCGTAATACTGTCCCTAAGGCCGGGCACTCACTGCACGACTAAACCGTCGTTCCTTGTGTGTGTGGTTTCCAGATGCGATGATAGTCTTGGACTCGTCGGCTGACGGTTTTTCAGTGATTCTACAGGAAAATCACTAAAAAAAACCGTCGGCCGATGAGTAGAAGGCCATCATCGGGTCTGGGAACCACACACACAGGGACCGATGGTTTAGTCGTACGACGGTCGCATGACGCAGTGAGTGCTCGCTATAATACGCACAGTTGCTGACATAATGCTGATATAATCTGTATGCACTGCATCAGCTGGTGGTTGGCTTATACTAATCTTTTTTATTACTCATTTTAAAATTGATTAAAAGTGTAAATCATAAAAAAAATGAAATAATATGTCATAGTATGTTAAATTATAACTTACGTAAAATACACAGGTATGGCTTCATCTCTGTGCAATCTGCATCATGGTAATAGTAATTATAGCTGTTGAGTTTAATTGCTACGCAGTTTTCAGAATGGCTTACATCATTTGGTTGCCCACTTGCCCATTTTTTGAAACCACCCAGGTTTCCATTAGACCACACATGAATTCCTGAAATAAGACCAATGAGTACAAGTGATCACACGTCATCATAAATTCATCGGGTCGGATTAGATCAAGACTCACATGCATATTAAAGAACCAACTCTTTACTACTATACTATACAGTACACACCTAATAAAGAATTAAGGGCCGCACCCACCTACCGCGATAGCATTCCCGATGCGTTTACGACATGTTCACGATACGATTAGTACACGACACGGTGCTTGTCGTGATCTTGTCGCGAACGTGTCGCGAACGTGTTGTTACGACACACAAACGACAGTCAACATCTCTCAAGGTACAGGTTGAGTTGCTCGTCTTGATAGCTGCGCTTTTCTAGGAGTTTATGCAAGTCGGAAATTAGCTGAGAAAAAGGAAAAATGAGGAGACAAGACAGCAGAGAAGATATAGC